>JBBPRQ010000687.1:0-17348 GCA_038093095.1 Boletus insuetus | reverse complement strand
ACCCACCCGCGGGCTCGGTATTTACTGCTACTGAAATCCTCATTCCCGAGCCGACTGCCGAGTATCCTATACCATACATCTACGTGTCGAATCGCAATATTGGGGTGCAAGACCCTCGGGGAGACACGATCGCCATCTTTGAGAATGTCGACAACAAACTCGTTCTGCGCAACCAAGTATATACTGGTCTCGACCAGATCCGTGGAATGATGTCCGGTGAGCAAGCAGGCTATGGTGGTGACGCGTACATTGCTTTTGCAGGCGCTGGTGGGGTAGAGGTATTCAAGAGAACAGAGTGTGGTACTGACCTGGAAGAGGTTGCGGTGAACACGGTCATCCCGGCTAGAACGGCGTTTGTTTGGTTGAACGCATGCGAAGACCTACAGTAGATTGTCGGTATTGAAATCATTTGATTCACAAACTTGTTCTATCTATTCTAAAACCGCAGTCGAAAATTTCTTTGCAACTCAGCTGGCCTATCGACTTGTCCGACATTGTGCAACCACCGCCCTTTTCAACTGATGGGCAATCAAGGATGGGTGAAGACAGGCGAAAAGCGAGAGAGGTGTCGCCGCTCGTGCCCTCCGAACCCAAGGACACGTGGTTCACTTTGGATATTCCTGTCGTGCAGAGACGAGCCTAAGAAGAGATGGGTGTGAGGGCGTAATTCGCGGTCTCGTTGGCCAACTTGTCGATTTTGTCGTGATTGTGTTTTCTGGAGTCGCGGATGACCCACACTTGTGGTTCTATAGTAAATGTTGCTTTTATGTTGCTTGGGGCGATTGTTCATATATTGCGTGATATGTTGGGAGTGCATAACCAAAGGTTATTTACACAATGTAGTATGTACACGTCTTCGGTGGTCGCTATGTGACTCGAACCGCAGAGAGAGAAGGACACGAAAAGGAAAGTTGAGCTGGGTGTGGGCGAAGGCGCGAAGTGCCTCCCGGCCGCGATCTGGATCTGTGAACCTGGGGGCCCGAGTGCCAGCTGCGTGGGCGGGATGGGAAGAGCCTTGCACGCGGTCGGTTGTGAGCGAACGGTTCAGAGAACGCGACAGCGAGGGTCCAGCGAGGTGATTCTGAGGGAACGCTAAGGCCCCGAAAGAATCACTGGGTGTGGTGGGTAGGCGAAAAGAAAGGAAGAAGGGGCGCGATGGAGCGGAAGAGAGATAATTGGGCACCGTGTCACAGCCACTCGAACGACGAAATTCTATTCCTTACTCGCTTACTCGTACTACTAGAATAGCTACATGCCTGCAATTTGGGCCACGGGAAAACTCAAGGTCTGTTTCAGCTTCGAGATCGGCGGGTGAGATTTTCAAGTTTGTGCACGCGCGTAGATGTGTCCCGAACATGAAATCCAGACTTGGAAGTGAATGTGTACAAAAACTCCAAATGACATGCAACTTCCGACTTGCAAGGCTTGTCGTACGACGTAGACGGCGCGTTGTTACCTTGTGTCCAAAAATTCTGTGTCGCTCTGGTGTCCATCCACGTGAGTGACTTGTGCAAGCTGACGTGTCGCACTTCCGATGAGGATGAGTCCAGATAGTGCGCGCCGCAACTCCGGCCCCACCCGCGTCGCCGCACCAACAGTCCCGCGGTTGTCTATGCGGCGGACCACCGTTATAGACTTACACTTCGCAGCAGATTTTTCCCGGGAAGTTACATGAGCCCGATAACTATCTTTTTGCTCATCATGTCTCGATCGATGGGTGAGTGATCCATCTTGACTCCGCATTCGACAAGTGACAGCATCCTATGTATCAAAAGTCCGTTCACGCTCGAGATATGGGTGGGGTGTATTCTACCGAGTACTCTGTAACACAGTGCCCCGACCTGCCACTTTTTGACCGTTCCGACACTCCGGGTCGCTACTGTCAAGTTACCAATACTTCTAGGAAACTCGCCCTTACTTCAAGCAATCGGTGGCCACGGGTCCTTCCCTCGTAACATTTCGTTTCGACGGCGATCAATCGACCTTGCCGCACCCTATATGTGCACGTGGTCAGGGGGATATAAAACCTTTGGATATTTGAACCCTCTGGTCTCGAACACGCAACCCCCGTTCACGATGGTCAACCGTACCATTCTCGCTGGTGGTTATACTGCCTATATCGCGGCTTACCTGTTCAATACCGATGACAATACCCTGACCTACCTCGACCAGTACACCACGGGCGGGAATCCGTCGTGGATCATCTCTCACCCGACTAACAAGAGTATATTGTAGTATGTGACTCACCTGTATCTCATTTCGGGTTGTGATTTGACCCGAGCGCTCCAAGCGCGGTCAACCAGAACCTTCCGGATGGTGCCGTACAATCTTTCACCGTTAGCCCTAATGGCGCCATCACTCTGGTGGATACAGTCAGCTCTGGTGGGAGCAGACCCCCTTACTGCTCTGCCTTGTCCACAGGCCAGGTTGCAGTCGTCAACGTACGCCTCTTTGCCTTCTCGCATGGCCGCTCCACTGATCACCGTGCAGTATAACTCTGGAACAGCACGTGTCGTTCCCACTGAAGGCGACTACTTGCATTTCACCAGCGATTCAGACATATGGACTTTTCCCGTGCCCACCACCGGTACTCAAGGTCTCGCAGAACCTCACATGACCTATGAGTATGGCAGCGAGCTCTTCATCCCCGACAAGGTCAGCTAATCCAATGCGTCGTTTCGTACCTTATCCATTCACAGGGTAACGATAAAATTTGGCGACTTGGGGAGGTCTATGGCAACCCTGGCAATTATGTCGTCCATGGTGAGATACAACAACCGATCGGTAGTGGACCTCGCCACATCCGCATCAGAGGTGCACCGTTCCTCGCACTCCGTCTCGTCAGTGCTTGCTTGACGGGCGTGTTCCAGATAATATGTTGTACACCCTTCACGAGTTGGCGAATACCTTGACTCTCCAGGAGGTTCCCTCCTACCCGAACGGCACATCCCAAATTGTTTCGAATGTTTCTATTATTCCCCCCAACCCACCCGCGGGCTCGGTATTTGCTGCTGCTGAAATCCTTATTCCTGAGCCGACTGCAGAGTATCCTACACCGTATATCTACGTATCAAATCGCAATTCGGGCGTGCAAGACCCTCGGGGAGACACAATTGGCATCTTTGAGAATGTCAACAACAAACTCGTTCTGCGCAACCAAGTATATACTGGTCTCGATCAAATCCATGGAATGATGTCCGGTGAGCAAGCAGGCTTTGGTGGTGACGTGTACATTGTTGCTGCTGGAGATTCGGGCACTGCTGGTGTAAAGGTATTCAAGAGAACAGAGGGTGGTACTAACCTGGAAGAGGTTGCGGTGAACACGGTCATCCCGACTAGAACAACATTTGTTTGGTTGAACGCATGTCAAGTCTTTCAGTAGATTGTCGGTATATAAATCATTCGATTCACAAACTCGTTCTATTTATTCGAAAACCGGTTGAAGAGTTCTACCTGTTCCTCCTTGCTCAACCCCATGCGTCCCCTCCAATGGGATGGACAAATAGGCATCTCCTCGGGATGGATGGGTCGTACTGGTCGTGCCAGTATAGCATCTATGATTTCCGGAATGTTCTCAGGCTTTACGTTGCCTAGCCTATTGACCTGATCAACAAAATACCCGCCGGGAAAAATAAATTTGGAACGCGGACACACCATTCACCATGGGGATAAACCAAAATATTCGCGGCATATCTATGTCATCGTAACAGATCAATGTCGTCAATACGGACACGCCGGTCTCGGTCCCGAGACCGTATCCAAAAATTCCGCGTTGTCTTTCAACGGGATAACACTCACTTGTGCCCACCCACATGAGCAACCTGTGCAAGCTTGATACGCGTGCTGGGATCCGACGCGTCGCGCGCCCGACGCTTATCCAGCTCGGCGCGGATAGTGCGCGCGACGGCTCCACCCGTGTCACCACATCGACAGTCCCGCGCACCGTGCGTGCACACGTAGAGGTGGAGGTCGTTTAGTCCTGATTCTGAATCACAATGAGAAGGTCCACCCGAGGCGGTCGTGCGTGGTTCAATGTGCGCGTGCAGCGTCCTCGCGACGTCCTCTACGTTCGCGAGCGACACCGCCTCGATCTCCAACTTGCCGCGTGTGCTCGAGAATGCCGTCAGGTGGTACGTCTGAGGCTCTTCTGCGTTAGCTGGATTTGGAGGGCGTGGGTGGACGGGCTGCGACGGGGACCAGGCAAAGTTGACGGCGCCGCCCCAGGGTGCGGTGGCGAGGAGGAGCTTGCGCTGGACGGGGGTGGTGTATTTAGCGGGGTAGGCACTGGGGGGTTGGGGTGTGTGGAGGAAGGCATAGCAACGGTGTGCGGGAGCGGTTCCTGCAAGTTGTTCGGGGTGGAGGATGGTCGTAGAGAGGGCTCGTTGGCCGAGCGCAGAACGTCCGAGAGTGGCCCAGGTACTCGTACGGGCAGGTGTACGGCCGTGTGGTAGACTCCGGAAAAGGTTCATGTTGGCCAATGCCGCGGAATATTGGAGGAGTTGACATCAAGCCTCGGATACCTCCGGCTAAACTCAGACTTCGAAGTTCACACTGCTTAACCTTTCACTGCCATACCCACGGTGAGTGCGAAACAGAAACCATGTTGACGATCAGGCCAATACCATTTCGATGGAAGTCGCCTGTAAAACTCGAAAGCAGCCTAGTGTAGTAGCCATGTTGAACCACAGTGGTAGCTCCCCTCAGACCAAGATGAGGAATGTCCCTACCTCATAATGACGCGACGAGTTGGCAACTCGGACTGATGGCAACGAACCCTGGTAAGTCTTTACGACCTGTTTCGTAACTGATTCAAAGTTTCACTTCTTGTGCCTCTTGTCAAAGTGCTCCCGTGCCTGCCTTGACACTTAGGTGGATTGATCATAAGAACACCGTCAACTATTCTCTGAAAACTCTAAATGCAGCTTCTGTGTGCTCGTCGTGCATATGTAGGGACCGGTGGGTCACGTTCAAGTAACTTGTGGTTCAAAGGTTCGATTGAGTGGTGGGCCATTTCATCACTCGCACATTGTGGTACTTTTGCCCCTTCGTGCGAGAGCACTAAGTAACCTGAACGGCATATTACAGCATGACTTGATGAACCCGTTTCTCAAGCAAGGTTCGCCATCCTCGGCTATCGCAGCAAATGCTACAAGGCTCGATGAGCCTGTGACACGGATGTCAACCAGCTCCATAATACCCACCCTTGTCCGCTGAATCCCCAGAAAATGCTTCCCAAATGGCATTATTGCGCGGTCTTGGATGATTCGTTTACCGTTATCCGTCAGCAAGTGACGTTTATCAGACACTTTTTCCGTGCGCAATATTTGGCCAACCCGCCCCAAAATGATGATGAGTGTGTTCCCGCCGGACATAGAACGCTTTTGCATGCGTCACCACTCGCTTCGAAGGGCTCGGCTCTTCAATTGATCCAGCCAGGAAACAACATATAAGAGCCAGCACTGTATCCGGTAAGCTCAGTGACACTCCTTTACTCGCACACTCTTTCGACCAAGTATCTTGTGAAGATGAAGTTCTCCCTTTCACCACTTGTCCTTTTCGCCGTCCTTTCCACATCCGCCTTTGCCCTACCAAGTGAGGATCATTTTGCTGGTCAATGCTTCTGTTCACCATGAACTATTCTCATAATTCACGCAGCGTTGTCTGTGGATGACCATCTTAGCAAACGGTCGTCCGCGAGCGACTCTAGTTCAATCTCGTTCATAAATTCCGGCATCCCAATCAAACGACAGAATGTCGATTTGACGACTTC
This sequence comes from Boletus insuetus, assembly GCA_038093095.1. Classification (NCBI taxonomy): domain Eukaryota; kingdom Fungi; phylum Basidiomycota; class Agaricomycetes; order Boletales; family Boletaceae; genus Boletus; species Boletus insuetus. Next base: position 11,578 of record JBBPRQ010000687.1, on the reverse strand, counting down.
GGCTCAAATCGGTGGGCTCAAGCGTGACACTAGCATCCCAGTCAAACGACAGGAGATCTCGACGTCAGCTCAAATCGGTGGACTCAAACGTGACACTAGCATCCCAGTCAAACGACAGGAGATCGACTTGACGACCACAGCCCAAATCACTGGAGCCAAGCGTGACACTGGTATCCCAATCAAACGACAAGAGATCGACTTGACGACCACAGCCCAGATCACTGGAGCCAAGCGTGACACTGGTATCCCAATCAAACGACAAGAGATCGACTTGACGACCACAGCCCAAATCACTGGAGCCAAGCGTGACATTGGTATCCCAGTCAAACGACAGGAGATCGATTTGACGACCACAGCCCAAATCACTGGAGCCAAGCGTGACGCTGAGGAACTCTCCAAGCGCTCCGAGGAATAATATTCATTACTGATATCGGTAAGGCGTTTTCTCGCGAACCGTGATCCAAATCACTGATGGTTTTTGGGCCACTAGTCCTCAACATAGATTACTAGCCCTTGTAAACGGCAGTGACTTGACGATGAGCCATTCACTGCACGAACAGAAAAAAAAATTGTGTTCTGGATTAGCTTGATTTGGACTCGATGTGATTCGCAATCCGCTTCACCTACATCCCCATTGTTTTGTTCTGGTACTTTACTTTTAGCGGTTTTAAGGATACCCCCAGTCTTCTTATATCTTGTTTGCTCCCGAGTATTCGAATTGAGTCGTTGTTGCTTGCATGGTACCGATTGGTGAGGCCCTGAGGATTCAAGCATCGCTCTGTACGAGCATTCGATCCTGCAATCCCCAATATGGAAGCCCGGACGATCATCCTCTAATGGTTGTTGGGCGTCGGATATCGGGAACTTACGTTTCCTCGTCCCCTCCTCTTTCGCCCTCTTCAAGCCTCGAGTCCAACTGAAGTCAGCTCGTCAATGCGTGCTGCAGCACTCTGGTCGTTTTGCAACCCTGACATTCTTGTTGACTCTTCCATTCTCGCGCGGCACCTCCAGAACGCCCGCAACATGTCCATTTGGACACATTGGTTTAACATATCCTCCCCTCCATTTCTGCTCAACCACTCGCTTTCCTGGCCTCAAGGACTGTTCCAATGTGTTTCACTAGTGTGAGAGTGACTAAAGGGTCTGGTCTGAGGCTCTTCCGCATTGGCTAGATTTGGATGGCGTGAGTGGACGGGCTGCGACAGGAACCAGGCAAAGTTGACGGCGCCGCCCCAGGTGCGGTGGCGAGGAGGAGCTTGCGCTGGATGGGGGGATGTATTTAGCGGGGTTACGGGTAGGCACTGTGGGGTTGGGGTATGTGGAGGAAAGCACAGCAACGGTGTGCGGGGCCGGTTCCTGCGAGTTGTTCTGGGGCGAGGGTGGTCGTAGAAAGGGCTCGTTCAAGGCGGAGCGTAGAACGTCCGGCGAGACTGGCCCCGTACGCCAGGCAGGTGTGCGGCCGTATAGTAAACTCCAGATAAGGTTCATGTCGGCCATGCCGCGGAAGAGAGAATTGAAGGAGTCGACGTCAACCGATACCTCCGGCTAAACTCAGCCCCTACCGTGACTGGCATGCACAGACTTCACACTGCTCAACTTTTCACTGCCACCATACCCATGGTGAGTGCGAAACAGAAACCATGTTGACGATCAGGCTATTACGATGGAAGTCGCCTGTAAAACTCGAAGGCAGCCTAGTAGCCATGTCCAAGCATGGTAGCTCCCCTCAGACCAAGATGAGGAACATCCCTGTCTCATAATGACGCGACGAGTTGGCAACTCGGATTGATGGCGACGAACTCTGGTAAGTCTTTACGACCTATTCCGTAACTGATATCACTTCTTGTGCCTCCTGTCAAAGTGCTCTCGTGCCTGCCTTGACACTTAGGTGGATTGATCATACTACTAAGAACACCGCATCACTCGCACATTGTGGTACTTCTGCTCCGAGTCCTTCGTGCGAGAACATATGTAACCTAATCAACGTCATATTACAGCATGACCTGATGAACCTGTTTGAGACTCAAGCAATGTTCACCACCTTCGGCTACTAGTATCGCAGCAAATGTTTCAAAGCTCGATGAACCTGTGACACGGATGTCAACCAGCTCCATAATATCCACCCTCGTCCGCTGAATCCCCAGAAAATGCTTCCCAAACGGCATTACTGCGCAGTCTTGAATGGTTCTTTTACCGTTATTCATCAGCAAATTATATTCATCAGACACTTTTTCGTGTGCAGTATTTGGCCAACCCGCCCCAAAATGATGATGAGTGTGTGCCCTCCGGACATAGAACGCTTTTGCGTGCGTCATTACTCGCTTGGAGGGCTCGGCTCTTCAATTGATCCCGCCAGGAAACAACGTATAAGAGCCAGCACTGTATCCTGTAAGTTCAGTGACACTTGTTCGCTCCTGCACACCCTCTCGACCAAGTATTTTGTGAAGATGAGGTTCTCCCTTTCGCCACTTGTCCTTTTCGCTGTCCTCTTCACATCTGCCTTTGCCCTACCAACAGAGACGGGTGAGGATCGTTTTGCTGGTCAATGCTTTGTTCATCATGAACTATTCTCATAATTCACGTAGCGTTGTCCAAGCGCTCCTTCATTGTTTCTTTCGGACCCAGGAGTGTGCATGCAACTGTGGATGACCATCTTAGCAAACGGTCATCCGCGAGCGACTCTGATTCGATCTCGTTCACAAATGGTGTCATCCCAATCAAACGACAGACCATCTCACCTACGCTCACAGGTTCACTCGGTGGACTCAAGCGTGACACTGAGGAACTCTCCAAGCGCTCCGAGGAATACAACGTGGTTGTCACTTCGCTCCCTTCCCCGAATAGTCTCTCTAGTCGTTCGACGGGTCCCCATGATGGTCGTCCTGTCCAGATCAACATCTGTACGTACTTTCTTGAAATGTTTATTTGGGATGCTAACTTTGCGTACTCGCGACTCCGTAGCGGACAACATGGTTCAGGATCTTCAACAGATGGGCGTGACTGAGGACCAGTTACCTGGGTACATTTCCAAGAACTTGCATATCACCCACCCCGAGACTGGTGAGGCGTACACGTTTGTTCCCAACGATGAATCCACCGCTACTGCTGTGATTGCTATCAGTAAGGCGTTTGCTCGTGCACCGTGAACCAAACCATTGATGATTTTTTGGCTACTAGTCGTCAGCATAGATTACCGGCCCTTGTAAACGACAGTGACTCGACGATGGACAATTCACTGTACGGACAGAAAAAAATTGTGTTATGGACTAGCTTGATTTGGACTAGGTGTGACTCGCGATCCGCTTCACCCAAATCCCCATTGTTTTGTTCTGGTACTTTACCTTTAGCGGTTTGAATACCCCGATCTTCTTGTTTGTTCCCGAGTATTCAAATTGAGTCGTTGCTTACATGGTGCCGATTTGTGATGCCTCGAGGGTTCAAACATTCGCTCTGCACGAGCATTCGATCCAGCAAATCCCCAATATGGAAGCCCGGACGATCATAGAACTTACGTTCCTCGTCCCCTCATTCGCCCTCTTCAAGCCTCGAGTCCAACTGAAGTTAGCTCGTCACTGCGTGCTGCAGCACTCTGGTCGTTTTTGCAATCCTGACATTCTACGTACGTACAGAAGATGTACATCGACTTTGTTGACTCTTCCATAACCTACACGACCGCAGGACATAATATCTAGTGAGCGTACACAACAGCTTTACTGGCCAATCTGGTGACCAAGGGGTTCCATAAGACCAAGTTATACATTGTTCAACACGTCGTGTCGAGTATATGAGTTCGCACTCTTTTTTTGGTTGAGCGACCTATCCTCCATTCTTTCATACGACCCGCTTCTCCTCCGAGCATTAGGATGCAATCGTCCGGCCTTTGTATCTTTTTTATGCAAGGTTCAGTCCGTGTTTAAGGCTAGCAGAAATGGTCAGCCAGTCACTTCCATCGTTCCAGTAGACGCCTCACTGATCATAACGGTGCTCGAATCCATGGGCACAGTGTCACTGTCAAGGACAAGTCGATACTGATCGCCCGTGATGGGGTCAGCGACCAGCACGTTCTGACAAATATAGTGGGGCATCTCGTCTTGCGATACCCCTCTTTTCCGAAGCGCCCAAACCACTGGATCAGCTAAACGTGCGCAACCACGCACGTCGCGTATCCACCGAGATCAATATTATTACCCCAAGGCTGGTTGGTAAAAAGGTACGTACACGCTGAAATAACGACGTGACGACCTCCGTAGGTGCGAGTGTCCGTCGAACCAATAGCGATTTGGGCATCACGCCAGGAGGGGGGTTCAGCATCGGCCATGTTATCGTGACCAAGCTTCGAGAGCGTAGCTGAGAACCTGATACCAGACGTCTGCAACTGCGTCGGCGTGTCTTGCTCGACATGCACGGGGGTGTCTCCCAAGTTGATGGGTGTAAACATGAGGTTCAGTGGTCGCTTCGCGTGGACTGCGTGCATCCGACGTGATAACCCGCGATGTGGAAAGAAACCATGTTTTACACCATGGCCCCTCTCAAAAGGAACAGAAATAGTGAACGTGAAGAGCATGGAGAGTAAAAAGAGACATGACCAGGAGTGCTTCATCTTGCAACAGGGAGCGGAACGTCCGATTGGGGGGCAGAGGGTATCGTATTCGGGGGTATATGTATCACATTTCTGTGGCCACCTCAAAATGTGCAAAAGGGGATTCTGACGAACCTCGAGGGTCATTTCCGTTGAAACATCTTCTACTACATTGGCGATGTTTTCGAGAATTCTCTTTACGAGACGAAGCAAGTATGAGTCCGTTGGCAGTCTGAAACACAGAAGGTAATGAAGAACTCGAAAAAAGGGGGAGTCGGAAAGTATGCGGCTCAATGATGTCACCAGAAAAAGTCGAAGCAACGATGCTTTGAAGGGGGCTGGAATATGTCACGTCACGATTTGTGAACGTCTATATGGCCAGCTGTAAAAAGGAGTACTCGCATGGGTTGGGAAAGTGGAAACCTGTATCATCTCCAGCGGACTGCATACTTGATTTTCCGTTGTAGTCGGCATGGCTATCATCAACAATGCGATAATGCGTCGTAATTTGTAACGTACTAGTGAGCCATCAATCAGAGAGTGCATCATTGGATGGATGGAAATGGAGAAGGACACGTGTTGCACCCTTCACAACAGTTGGACGGCGATTATGATTAAGGAAAGATTGTCGAAACGGTGACATCAGTGGAACTCTTGAAACGTCTGGAGGGCACAGCCACAACTCTGCCATGTTACAGTCTGACTCTTCGGATGCAGGTGGGACTTGTCCCCGCCGTAAGTGGACTCGTGGATGGAAAGCTATCCTGACCATCCTGACTATCATTTTGTGCATCAATTGGCAGGATCCGACTGAGTGAAGCTTATACAGTGGGAACGCATTGCGTTCGGCCCGTGTGCAGATCCACACGTTGATGGGCGCAAACTTGGGCCGGTATGTACTAGTCCCGGGATCTTCTTTGATCGGATTTCTCCGAAGAGCATGAGCGCCATAGTCTCGTGTTTTCTGTTGGCAGACCATTTCACCGGTTGTGAAACATGATTCGTGGGCCGTGGCAACGAGTTAGGATGGAGCTCACCGGGTAGGCGAAAAGTTGACAGTGCTAGTACATGGCACTATGTAACTCGACATCGTCGTACATTCAGCACCTCATGAGCGCCTATTTCAATACATTACTAGTTTAAGAAAAGTGGTTGGAGCTACGCCACGTCACATGATAACAAGCATGTCAAATAGTACGTAGACCTAGTATATAAACTGAGTGTCGGAAGCCCAACAATGTGTTTCACGTTTTCTATCATCCATCAGCTTACCGCCCGTGCTCAGACCGATCATTTTCATTCGAGTCTTGACCTTTTCTTACATACGGTAGCTTACATAAGCTACCTTCGTCATCATCTGTACCTACTAGCCGAGTCGTAGCCTCTCACTGTCTCACACCAGCACCAAGTGACCACCATTCAGTGTGAACCTCGGCAATGGGCCTCCTTTCCAAGTCTTTCAATCCCCTTACCGACTTACCAGACTTGTCTGGTAAAGTTATCATTGTGACGGGTGGAAAGTGCGTCGCTTCCGAACGTTAATTGACCTTCCCCATATCTACCGGCTCTACTATTAGTACAGGCGTTGGTTATGGCACTGTCAAGCACCTCGCGCGGAAAGGCGCAAAGGTTTATATGGCCGCTCGGAGCAAGACAAGAGCAGAGGAAGCCATCGCGAAATTGAAACGGGAAGGGCTCGGACCCGGAAATGGCGAGGTCGTCTGGTTGGAGTTAGACCTCGTTGACCCGCGAAACACGAAGGCCACCGCTCGGGAGTTTATGAGTAAAGAGAAGCGCTTGGATGTCCTTGGTAAGCCATCGTATGTTATTCGGGTAATATGTATTATTGACGAGAGGCATGCACCGATCCAGTTCATAATGCTGCGATGTGCGAGCTTACAATAGCCCGTTTTATAGATGAGATAGCTGACTCTACCCTAGTTTGATGGGAGACTATCAGCTGACACCCGACGGCACGTCATTCCGGCGCCTTCCTAAATAAATTCAAACCTGACGATTGTTTTGAAGGTGTTGAATCGCTTTTTGTCGTCAAGTACGTCGAGGATCTTTTACAGCCGCGGGAGCCCTATGATCATGTCGAGTTGCAGTGTAATAAGTCCGTTTGTGTTGACTCATGAATTGATGCCCGTCTTGAACCAGACGGTGGCGGAGCCGAACTCCGATGTTCGTGTCGTTGTGGTACGTCAGTCCCTAGAACGAGAAATCATCTACACACCTTTTAGGTTGCTTCGGACGCCCATAAATTCGTTTCTGGCGAGCCCCATTTCCACGACCTCGATGATTTTAACCAAGAATTCAAGACTGCTTCGCTCCCCTGGTTTGCCCGCTATTGTGAGTTTAGCTCCTACCTACGATCAATCCGATTAACGTCATTGCAGCGTACTCGAAACTGGCCAACATTCTTTATGCTTCCGAGCTACAACGGAAACTCAGTGCACAAGGGTCACCTATCACGGTTGTATCTCTTCACCCCGGTGCTGTCAATACGTTTTCGCGCAAGCCACAATTGAAGTGGATTTCATGGCTCGTGGATATTCTGGTCTATCCTTTCTTCAACAGTCCTGACGTTGGATCGTACACGTCAGCCTTTGCAGCTGCCTCGTCTGACATTGTACAAAATCCGGACAAGTTCAAAGGTGCCTATCTCGTCCCCGTCGGCATCGTCCGCAAACCATCCGTGAGAGGCAGCAGTGAGGAGCTGGCAAACGAGCTGTGGGCGGCGATCGAAGCATTCTTGGCAGACAAGGGAATCTGAGGGTTTCTCATGCAATTTCACGTTTGCTTTCTGGATGGATATGAAACTGGGTGTATGGAATGGTTGTGGATTAAGCAGTTGGGTGGAGATTGGTCGGTTATGGCTGCCACGCTTTTATTTTTCCCAAGGACTCTAAACTCAGCCGTTTCAACTTGAGACACCTCGCTCACACGTCATATGCCGTTCCAGTGAATATGTCACAAATCGAAGCCATCATTTTATCTCCCCTTGGGCCTTCTTGACCGTTTCATGTGTCTGAAAACATACAGCCAAGCAATGGGACCAACTGACTACACTTTTCCACTTTCCACTCTACTCGTCCTTTCAGCTCATGTCTATTCCCAAAGGAGTTGCCCTAATCACTGGATCAGCCCGGAACATTGGGCGTGGTATCGCACTCCGTCTTGCCAGGGACGGGTTCGATATTGCCCTGAATGATGTTTCGTCCAAAGGTGATCAACTACGTGCCGTCGCTAATGACATTGAGAAGATTGGACGAAGGACGCACTTGGTCCCTGCGGATGTCACCATCGAAGAAGAAGTTAAATGGATGGTACAAAGCGCCACAGCAAGACTCGGAGGGCTGGATGTCGTGAGTCTCCTAGTGTCGCATTCCCAACATCGAATCTACTCCCGACACCTCTTTATAGATGGTAGCAAATGCAGGGGTCTGTGTCCTAACAGATTTAGTCTCAAGTAGGCCTCAATCACCAGCCTTCTACGTCTGAGACTGACGGACTTGCATTGTAGCTGGACTGGATGACTGGGAATGGGTCATGGCTGTCAACACACGTGGTACTTTCCTCTGCTATAAATATGCGGCAGCACAGATGATAGCACGGGGACTTGGGGGGCGGATCATTGGGGCAAGTTCGATTGCTGGAAAGTTGGGTCACCCTTTATGTAGCGCGTACTCTGCCAGTAAGTTCGCTGTCAGAGGCCTTACACAAACCGCCGGTAACTATCCTGCTACTTTCATCGTCTTGTCCTGAGCCCGTAAATGTGCAGCTCTGGAACTTGGACGTCACAAAATTACTGTGAATTCGTATGCTCCCGGTGCCGTAAACATCCCATCGGGTGCGTGTCCACACACTGTCTTGTCACTGAATCACGGTTAAAATCTGGACAGTGGATCCAACTGTGTTGGCGGTGTTCACAACGGCGAATAGAGAAATGATCGAATGGAAGATGAATGTGAGTGTTCTCATTCCTTGAACGCATCTCTTGTTGTACTAATCATATCCGTATACCTACTGGTAGCACATTGACAGGCGGCCTATCAAACACGACGGTCACCCGGGAGACGTCGCAAGTATTGTAAGCTATCTTGCCTCGAAGGAAGCCCACTTTATCACTGGCGAGTATATGTGCAGCTTTTTTTTTCGTGCCTCTTCTGATATTCGTTTGATTAGGACAATGCGTAAGTTGTTAGATTGGACTTGGCAAGTTATATAACTGCGTACTCAATGGATGTGAAACAGATTGCTGTCGATGGCGGAGTAATCATGAGTTGAGATGAATACTAGGGTCTACAGGAACCGATGATTGTGCTTTGGCACATTCCATGGTGAGTCTATTGGCACTGGCGTTGAGGTACTATGCGATGCGGAGAGTGCAAACTGTTGAGATGCAAAAAAAAAGTTGAAGTTCGAAGGCCTCACTGGGTTCCCACCAACCCTGTCAGTGCAAAGCCCACTGCTGGGACTGTGTTGATACCTGGCCATCTCATCATCGTGGAACCCCTTGCAAGGCAACGTTAGATTACAATGGCTCTGTGGATAACTTGAAGTACCCCTCTTCCGAATCAGCCTATCCTGGTTCAGAACAATTTGTCCATCACAACCCCAGTAGTAAACACCCGTACAATTGATTTCCATGCACATTTGACAGGATCGAGCGAGCAGTGGTAGTAAAAGCTATATTGTTCTGCTGTCGAGCAATGACTTACTCTATAAAAGCCAACGATTCAGGGAACAAAGAACTGAGCATCCACGTCATATGTGATATGAAGGTTCTGGTCACCGTTCCGGAGTCCTTACACAGCCCAACTGCCAGTATAATAAGCACGACCTGATACCGACGGATCCACCTTCTCATTCTTCAATGCCCAATCTTGATCGAGCGTGTTAAACAGCGGGAGGCCTCGCATGGACAAGAATCCAGCACCACTAATGGCAGCCAAGACAAGCCACAACGCCACGAGACTGTCCGCAAAAGCGGCCCGGACTTCAGGTCCGCGGAGGGGGCTTGGAGAGTCCAGGAATGAGTGCATATATGGCAGTTCCTTATGGGACAGATTCGAAAATGATGCAGGAAGCTTCTTCGCGAGTTTTTTTGAAGGACAATGCTTCCGATGGCGATACCCCACACCTACAACATAATCATAATTAAGAACATACGTACGAAAGACAGATAAAGCCCCATCCTTGCCTGCACTCGATATCGTCCAGTGACTTTAATTGACATCCCGGTGATGATGGCTGCAGCCGCATACGACGCAAACGAGAGCGAGTAATTGTCTGATATGACCGAGGACACGCCCCTGCAAGCTCGGGGGTAGATTGGAAGGTAATATATACTCATCTCGTTCTGGAGCACTTCTTTTGTTTGGGCCTCATATGCATCCTGGGATTATCCCGTCAGTCACGCAAGACGATGCAATGACGAGAGACCATACCCTAGAATCGGCAATCCAGTGATCGGCCTGCATCAACGTTGCAGGGTCGAGATACTGGCATCCTGGTTCCACCAATAAGACGGGTAACTCATCGAGCAGCAGGCGCAGAAAATACACTCGTAGAGACCGTCGAGCTTTTTGCGGTCCTCTGGTGAGTTGCAAGAATTCGCCCTTTGCGTTTTGTGGGTAAGGTTTGATGGATTTCTGTTGCTTGGAAATGAGGTCGGCATTTTTCCGTAGCCAATCACAATCGAGCTAATTCTGATTGCAGGAACGCTTGTGAGACAGTAGAGGGGAATCAAACAGAACAGCTCGAGACGAAGCGCCAAGGGGTTGATGTTGCAACGTTGAGCCGTAGCAGGTTCTAGGTCACGTGGCAGCGCCTTGAGTTCGAGCGCGGTCCTGGGACCTTCGTTGAGATCGTCAAGGACAGCGAAAGTCGGGTAACAACTCACCCGTAGGTCAACTTCTGCGCCACGGGACTACGATCCAAATTGTAAGCCTCGTGTATAACAAGACAAGCAAACCGATGATTATTCTCGATGAAGGAATATGCAAGTTGGATTGTTTGGATCAATGCTCGAGCAGAGAACCACACACTTCTGTTAACGAAAATGACAATGTGTACTCGGAAAAGACTACAAAGAACGCACGATTGCATCGACACGGAGATTGCGTATGCATGCCTGAGCGTCACCGTCGATTTCGGGTGCCTTTCTCATCAACTTCTTCCCCCTTCTCCTTTGCTAGCAGGATTTGGAACCGCCCACCGCATTCCAGACTAGTACTGTTGAGGAATCAATCTCACTACCGGACAACAGCCAAGCACTTACCAGTCGAGGAAACCATCGATGAGCCAACCAGACCAATCGGCGGGATTTCGATAATCGATCCTGTTCGGGGCACCACACAACTGGCACCTGTATAGTTTGCGCGAATGCTGTTTATGTTGAAACACGAACTTCGTCCCTGCATCGACACGCGGTCATCGAGAGGCTGCGCCAGTCATTTGAGCGACCTGTGCACATTTGTCGATGGATAAATCGTATAGGCCTGCATCGAAGTATCACTTCTGAACTCGAGCGTCATAGGCCTTGCATCTCAGCACCACTTTCAGCATTGCTACGTTGACGTGCCGTCAGTAAAACGTGCTTGCAGGCACGCACACTTCGCCTCGAACGGACTAACGAAACACATGGGTCGATGTACACTTTGGCGACGATTTGCTCCCAGGCTGTCATGGTCGCTCGTGGGCTCAAAGTTGAGCGAATATCCAGTGTGGTGAGACGAAACGAAAACAAAGTCAATAAACGCGACCAAAATGTCACGGGATGGAAATGCTCACCTCCGCCCGCTGCGGACATTCGCACGGATCCGAATGTCTAAACATACTCTCTTACCCGCGACACTCGACGCTGCCAGCCGCCGCATCTCACTTCTTTTCCAGAACGTCATCTTCGACTCCTTCTCGGGCTCTCAAGAACCAGAACCAGAACATCTCCTCGGGTCACAACAAGACGATGATGCTAGCGACCGTCCTGGTATG
>JBBPRQ010000686.1:0-17355 GCA_038093095.1 Boletus insuetus | reverse complement strand
GCCAAAGGTATATAAACGATTCTCCCATCGTCGACTGTCCCCCAGCTCGGTCACCATTGAACAATCATGTCTCCGATCCCGTCTGTCGCTACTGCTTTCGCGCTCTCCACTCCCAGTCCTTCTGTTATGCTTGACCCAGACTCCGCTGGTCAGGGTGCTCCGATGATGTCCCAGCATCTCCTCCGGACGGGTGGTGTCTTGGTCGCTGTCGTCGCCCTCGTCTCGGTTGCTAGCTACTTCTACCACGGACGAGGAACAGTCAACCATACCCGGACGGGCAACACCTGGGTCTCTTTGACCGGTTTACTGTCGTCTATCCGCCACCGCGGTTCTCCTACGACCTCCGAGTCTACGGCGGCAGCTACGGACTGGCCTATCGACGTCGAGGTTGGTTTCGAGGTGGGTTCTCCAACTGCGTCTGCCTTTGTTTTGATCTAACACAAGCCTCAGCACGACGTGAGTATGGTGTACGCGAGGTTCTTCCATCCCGCATTCTGGAATGTAAGCATACTCGATTTCTCGTCGTTTATGTTTTCTAACGGTTATGCCAGCTCGTCGAATGTCATCCTGGGACGGCTTCCACTCCGGCAATCTATGTGGAAGACGAAGCAAACGAGAATCCAGTGCCTGACCTGAATCCGACTGGAGTGAACTCGTTTTTAGACATGGACGACGACGACGACGACTCGGACGGGAACGACGATGGCAAGCGTGTACGTGAGAAACCAGACCGGGTTGGAAGGCACGGAGTCAAAGAGGTCCCGCCGTACGACACGAGCTCGCCGACGAGTGTCAATTTCAGCAGCGAGATCATCGGCATGACTGTTCGTCAGAGCGCGTTCCTCTCCGTCCTGGGCGAATTGGAAGATGATTCGTCTGAGACATCGCCTTCTAATTCCGAACTGGATTTCCCTGGTTCACCTTACGACGGGATTTTGACGACCGATTCCGAGCCAGACTTCGCCTGCTCTCCTTATGATGGGATTTCGACAGTCGATTCCGAGCCGGACCTCGGCTGTTCGCCTTACGATGGGATTTCGACAACCGATTCCGAATCGCATTTCGCCTGTTCACCTTACGACGGCATTGTGGTGACCCCACCAAGATCGTCTTCCGGTGCTTGTGCTCGACGACACGGTGTGGTCGACATGACTTACTTCGCCCAGAGTCTCAAGGACACGATTTCGGAAGAGGGGTACCCCTTGGTACCTACGATCCCTCCCCGAGTCGGCTTGCTCGGCCACTCGAGCTTCGTAGAGATGGATTCGACCTTGCCCTGCGGATCCTTGCAGGGGCTCGACCCCGCGGACGAGGAGTCGACGATTGCGAACTACGATCACGGTGTTCACGACACCCACGAAGCTTTGGTAGACGGTCCCAATGATGTCAACATACCTGGAGCGCCTCATTCGGGTGAAGACTTGATGCGTAAACTCCTTGTGGAACTTCGTGATCCTGACCTGGATTGCACTCCTCGAGCACTCTCTGAGGACAGCGATTCCGAGTACTCCAACGATGATGACGACGAGGAAGGGGCAAGCGTTCCATACCCTGCATCTCCTTGGTTTCTCCGCAATGCGAGGCGAAGTTCGCTCGAGTCGACTTTCACTCCGGGAACCGATAGCAAATTGTCCGACGAAGGGTCGATCTATCCCGTGACACCGCCTTCGACGCCCGCCACGCCTCTGGCCAGCTCTCCCAACGATGACAAGCATCTCATCCCTTCACCAGTCATGGGCAGGTTCAACGAGGAAGTGATGGTTATGTCGCCCACGTTCCTAGACTCACCTCCTTCGTTACCAATCAAGGCATACATCCGCTCTCGCAGGGACAGCCGTTCGCTGTTGTATGGTCCACTGGCGATCTCACCTCGCTTCTGAGGTTCCTCTTTCATCATCAAATCCCTCTCTTTCCACCCTCCAACTATTGTCATTCGTTTACCCATCCTTCATCTTCAGCAGTCATGGTGTGTCCCATAGTCGATTGACTTTTTTCACGACTCTGAGTATTGGTTTCCACAGCTGATTCCAACTATCGTCATTCCTTTGCACGGCTCCGGGTAAGTATTTCTTCCCTAACCGTTCTGATGTGCTATCATTGATTGCCAGCAGTATTCGTTTCCTTTCGGTTTGGTCTCGTCTTTCTTGGTATTGTATGCCCTGATATTGACTCTGCGACACAAGCTTAAGTATCCCCATCCAGGTTTCTTGGTGTCCGATCCCAAACGATCGCCCAATTTTGTTCTCGGTTTTCTTGGTATTGTACGTCCTGATATTGGCTCTGCGACACAAGTGTGACCTTCCCCATCCAGCCTTCTTGGGGTCTGATCCCGAACGATCGCCCAAGTTGTGTTATTGGTTGTCTTGTGATTTGTATTTGGTAGAGTCTCGTCCCTCTCCTCTGTGCTGACGATACTCAACGATTCTGCCTAGTTTCGTGCCAGGTCTTGTGCACGTTTGTGTTTCGTATGTACCTCCCGGTCCACTCCAGATGCTCTTCTCATTCCTCCCTTATAGTGGTCTCGGTATTGTCTCGGTCAGAAAATTCACGACGAAGCTATCGGATGACACGTGTGGATTCAACATTCCTTCGACGATATTTGCGCACCCGTTCAAACAGACGACGCTCCAAACTAGCTCACCTTGATCCGAACTTGGCACTGCTCAGCCCATTTCCTACCCCTTCTCACCCTCCCCGGATGTCTCTTGTTGTTTCGCGCCCATTTCGATGTGGCTGGAAACCTCGATTGCGTCCGTTGACCCCATCCCCTCTTCCCGGAGTGCTGCAGCAGTGTGTTCGTCTTCCGAGTTCGGATCTCGGTCTCGTGCATGCGAAAGTTGCCCTTGGTGATCCACCTCTTTGCCTTTGGACTCGAGGCTCGGAGAATCCGCTGTCCCCTTTCTGTCAAACAAAGGGGATTTCGGGCGATGTAGTCAACACACGGTGGCCCTTTGCACCGTTCGTCGCCAGGATCAGTGGACTTCTCCGGGGAACGAGCACTTGCGGAACAAGTTCGCATGTGACACGAGCTCAGCTTTAGAGTGGTGTGGTTTGTTTACTGTGTGCTGCATCTGTCGTCCGCGTGTCGTTCTATAGCTCCTGTTGTACCAAAACCCAGAGAAAAATATAAAATATATAAAACCCAACGAGCTGCATGCAAAGTGTGACATGAAGTACTGATCACTGGACCTTGAACAGTGTCAAACGCGAGCTTCAACCAATTCGGTTAGAGTAAAACAAACGACTAAGAGTCGAGTCCTTGTCGACGCACACCAGAGTCCAGACCCGCGCACGTGACCTCATTATGGGACAAATGGGCGCGAAGTTGGAACATTCAGCTTTCTACTAACACGTCCTTATCATCATCTTCGATGGCAACAACGACGGGAACGACTTCACAGGCAACGCCAGGATCTCTCCCTCCATCCGTGTTTACCCTGCCCCAGACCGCTCAGCTCGAAGCCCTCTACACGATCATCAGAGATAGAACAACCAGTCGTGGGGATTTTCTCTTTTACTCTGATCGCATAATCCGGTTGCTCGTGGAAGAAGGTCTGAACCATTTACCCGTCGTGCCAAAGACGGTAGAGACACCCACCGTACGTAAACCTACCTTGATGTCGTGTTTCGGGGATCGAGGTCTAAACACGTCCTTGCTTACATATCCCTCCCTTTGATAATGTAGGGATCCAAGTACGAAGGAGTGGGGTTTGAAGGAAAGATATGTGGGGTCTCCATATTGCGTGCTGGGGAGGTAGGCTGGAGACCACCTCGGGTGCGACAACGCTCCGTTTCTCTATCTAACATGTCATTGCTAGGCTATGGAAGCAGGTTTGCGCGAAGTATGCAGGAGCGTCCGCATCGGAAAGATCCTCATTCAAAGGGTATCGGTTACTGATTTCCTCTGAGAACGTCCCTGATACCGCTAGGTTAGGACGAAGAGACTGCACTTCCCAAATTATTCTACTCCAAGGTGAGGTTGTTTCTGGCCGCCAATCTATAATTCACCAAGCATTCTGTAACCCCAGCTTCCAGAGGACATTGCGTCGCGTTACGTTCTCCTTCTAGACCCTATGCTAGGTGTGTTCGCGTCATGAATTTGCGCCTCTCAGTCTTACTTTAGATTAGCTACTGGAGGATCGGCTATGAAAGCCGTTGAAATTCTGAAGGAGCATGGTGTTCCCGAAGAACGCATCATATTCATAAACTTGGTACCTATCCTTCTGTGAAGCATACTGGTGATGTTGACGTTGTTTGAGATCGCAGCCCCAGAAGGCCTGGTGGCGTTTTGTACCAAGTTTCCTGCGCTACGTGTGGTATGATCCCTATTCTCTCCATACGAGCTGCGCACTTACGAATGATTCATGATCCGAAGGTCACCGGTTGGATTGATAAAGGTCTCAATGAGAAGGCATACATCATTCCGGGTCTTGGCGATTTTGGAGAGAGACGGTAAGCACACTTGTATTCCCGCTATTTTCGAACCTGAATCCGTAACATGTGAGCCCCATAGGTACTGTCAATGATGTGCACACGTTTAGGTGACTTTCAATGCGTATTTGATATGCACGCCGGAGACGACGATGAACAAGTAGCCATTCATATTGTACACACGACGTTTTGACGCCGTTCTCTAAGCTGATCTGCCCCAAGCAGAGGGACCGGATGGATTACAATACGATGTTTGTTTGGGACTGTCTATGACTTGCAACTTGCTTGAATAGCTGTCCACTGATGACATCTGTGACGAACATGAAGGCTATATTTAGCTAACCGAATAGGCTCATCATATATATGGCCCGAAACAGTACAAGATCACCAACTTCTGGCCATAACACGGCACCGACGCTCAGCACGGCTTCGATAGCCTCGGGATAAAGTTCAGCCACATCGCCTACATGCACCGAATCAGAACGCCAAGCCCAATGTCATGGGTCGCTCTCACCTTCCACGTTATGAAGGATGGCGCTCAACGAATGGCAAGCTGTTGGAGATACTCGAGGGCGTCAGACACATGCTTTTCCCTACATCCTATATGCATCAACTTTTCTTATGGTAACACTAGCCATTACATTGCGAATCGAGTACCAATGACGGTGTGCCGTGGTATTTCATGTGATAGGGGTTCTTTGGCTTATATAAGCGTCATGCAGTGTGGGTGGGCTTCGCCCACCCCCAATCCCAGTCGCCGATGGCATCCATGGCACTATCCTTTGCTCCGTCCCTCTCTCTTTTATTTCGATCTCGGTCTCGATCTCGATCATTGTCCCATGCCAGATCACGGTCTCTGCTATCCTTGTACTCCGGGCGAACGAGCGGTGCCGGGTACTTCACCCCCGGCGGTGCTGGGTACGCCGGGTACGCCACAGCCTCCTGCGTCCCACTCATCGGCACCGTAGGTCCCATCGACGTCGACAGATTCTGCGTGCGTGTCCTCACATAACTGTTCTGGGGCCGACTAGGATCTGGGTTCGGGTTGGAAGAGGGATTGGAATACACGCGATGATGGTCACCTTTGAGACTGGACTTGGCATTGGAGGTGGACGTGGGCCTCACGCTTGGAGGGGGGATAATGCCTCGTCGCCAAGGAAAAGAAGGCACCCAGGGAATTCGGGTAACGTATTTAGTGTCCAGCTGCGGCAATGATCGATTAAACCCGGGGGTCAGAAGTGCCGGGCTTGTGTGTGCGGGGTCGGAGCGGGGGTCATCCAGTGGCGGGCGCAGGCGTGTTGCAGTAGATTCGACTGGTATGTACATGCGACGCCACGCGTCGACACTATCCTCGGGCGTCACAATCCCCCGTGGTCGGTACGGAGTGGGAGCTAGGGCTGGTGTCTCATCCGGTGGAGGGTGTGGATGTGTTGCAGTAGATTCGACCAGGACGCGCGTGCGAGGCCGTGCGTCGACGTCCTCGACCTGCGGAGGCGCGACTATCTCCCGCGGTCGATGACCAACAAGCTCCTCTCCGGTAAATTCCACGATCTTCTTGCTCGAGGGACGCAGAGTATCCACAGCAGACCAACACCGTTGTATTAACATCCATCGACGTTCCGTGACAAGCGCGCTGCTCGACCGTCTCGGCGTCTTCCCTTTGGATATGGCATGCAAGACCTGCGCTTCGCGCTTGTAATAATGGTAGGGCACCTTGCCACTCAGAATCTGTCCAACACGCATATGAGAATGTGCAGTCTGGTGCGTAGAAGGGAGTGGGTCCGACGGACCTGGAACATAATGCTCCCGAACGAATACACGTCGCTCTGTGTGGTGGCCGACACGCGTGGTGAGTCGCCATCAAGGTCATCCTCGGGCACTTCGAGGTCAAGTAGCTCAGGAGCTGTCCATCGTAAGGTGCCCCGTGCATGGAAGGACGTGGCGAACGTCGATCCACCAAGTTCGGTCAATAACATCGATAGACCGAAGTCGGCGATGCATGCTCTTCCGCTTTCATGAATGAGAACATTTGACTAGAGAGTACAGGTCAATGGTGTAACGTGATTATAGATAGTATGACGATACGTACACCCGATAGGTCGCCGTGCACAACAGAACGTGAATGGACTGTAAAACATATTGTTGAGTGATCCAGATATGACGCGGTCTGGTGCACTCACGATGCTGTAGGCCAGAAGCAACATCGTTGAGCTATAGGGACTAGCGTCAGGTCCGTTCGGCCACGAAGTTGTCAAGAGACTTACTAGACCAAGGATCTCAATCACCGGGAGACTATCATGACGGTCGTCGAGGTAAGACGTCAATGAGCCATTCTCCACCCAGGGACACACCATGGCAGGGAATCGGCCGAAACCCATGGTAGTACCGAGGAGCGGTAAAACGTTGTCATGTCTGAGGTCCAGCCACACTTTAATTTCCCGTCGAAGACGCTTTGACAAGGTCAGCCCAACAGGCACAGCAAGAGAGGAATGCAATACTTGCCTTTTGTTTCTTGGGAATTTTGTCGTCCTCGCTCGAGTAGGTCTTGATGGCTTTGATGGCAACCTGCGGTGACGGTGTCTCGAAAGTCCATTGTTGATCGCAACATAAAAACGCACTTTGATGGACTGCCCGTTGTTGTGGAGCATCCCTCGATATATATCCGCGAATCCACCAGATGCGACCGGATCATGACCATCCCGGGTGACTTGGATGGTGAGATCATTCGGAAAGCGACCCCTAAGGCAACATTTATCACCATGAGCTTATAGACGATGAGATGACACCCGTACCTATGAGATATGTGCATCACAACTTGTGAGAGCACGTTGTCGTGTTGCGCAATACCGGTTTTTCCTCAACCCGCTGGGAAACGAAACAGGCGCTCAGTTTCGAGTACATTATTCGCTTACCGTACATCTTCCGTTCTCTAACAACACTGCGAAAAAAGGCCGAAACTTGAACAAACAACTCTCTCTACAACTTGAATGACTTCAGAACGCCATCATGATGGAACTGAGGTCAAATAAATCCCGCATCTGAATCGCGGGTGCAATCCCACAACAAACGTTTTGCCGAAGGGATCCACTTGAGCGATGGGTGCCAGCCCTAGCCGGCAGTACCGTGCTTGGCACTGCTTGCCGAGGGGTAATATAAGTTGAAGTCACCTTGTTTGCTAACTGCAAAAGTTCAACCATGCTCACCAAATACGCACTCCTTCTTGGAGCACCATTGGGGTCTGTTGCAGCTCGGCAGCCACCAAAGACCTTCACTGCTCCTGCTGCAGCGTAAGCTCATCCTGCTAGAGTCATGTCTTCATCCATCATTGCTTCACAGTCCGACAGACCAGTCTCCCTTCTACGTCGGCTGTTCCAATGACACCATCAGAGACACACCATACGTGCCTGGCAAGGTCTTTGACCGCTTCATTCAAATCTGGCTCGAGAACGCCGACTTTGTGACCGCCCTCGCAGATCCCGTCTTCAAGCACTTGACTGCCCAGGGTATCCTTCTCACCAGCTACTATGCCGTGACCCACCCTAGCGAGCCCAATTACATCGCATCCATCGGAGGCGACTTTTTCGGACTCGCAAGTGACGATCTCATTCGTATTCCCAGCAACGTCTCGACAATTGTCGACCTTTTGGAGTTGGAGGGTATCAGCTGGTCATCCTACCTGGAAAACATGCCCACGGACGGATATCAAGGCTTCAACTACACTAATCCTGATGGATATACCTACTACGTGCGCAAGCACAACCCCTTGATCGCCTATGACTCAGTTGGTATGAACGCCACGCGTGGTGCTCGTCTAAGGAACTTCAACGATTTCGCTGTTGATGTAGGTAACTTTTTTTTTTTTTCGTTGATATCTTGCTTACACAATCTAGGTTGACAACGACGTGCTCCCTCAGTGGATGTTTGTCACGCCTAACCTGCTAGAGTGCGTCGTCCTATCTGACAGTTTTGCCAGTACCCTAACTTTGTCACAGCGATGGACACGATACTAGTGTCACCTATGCTGGTTCCTGGCTCAACTACTGGCTAGGCCCATTGCTCGAGAACCCCAACTTCAACACTCCCAGGACGCTCATTTTGTTGACCTTTGACGAGTACGACGAATTCTAGGACAAAGGAACTTATGCGCATACTTTTTTCCCCTTAGGAACGAAACCTATACAGTCAACAACCGGATATTTAGCCTCCTTCTTGGTGGCGTCATCCCGGAAAACCTCAGGAACACAACTGATGATACATTCTATACCCACTATTCGACGTACGCAGGACTAGTGCTGTTCGTATTGACCAAACGCATTTGCTCACATGACTTGATTAGCCTATCTACTGTCCAAAATAATTGGAGTCTCGACAACCTCGGCCGTCAGGACATCAACGAGACCGTTAACAGTACGCTTCATCTCTCTTGCTGCGACTCTAACATTCATTGTCATGTTAGACGTCTTTGCCTTTGTTGCGGATAAGAACGCGTACCAGAATAATGGCCTCACGACCCGTAACCTTCCGCTCCTGAACCTGACAGGCACATACCCTGGTCCGTTGAATCCCAATGATTATGTCCCGTGGAAACTACCTACCAATGGCACCGGCGCTGGGGGCAGACCAACCTATTACCCACCAAGCTGAACAACGCCACGTGTACCTGCCTCGATCAGAGGCTGCGGTCTCTCATTTGTTACCTCTTTCTGCGACGGCTGTCATTCGTTCCTGTTGTTATGGGTTCCATTTTTTTCCATTCACGGCTTTGCTTTTGACGGGGAGTTATTCCCCTGTATTTGCTTCGACTTCTCTGTATATGCTTTTTATATTGTGAACACCTGCGATCAAAATTTGATGTACAAATATAGTGGCGATATGGACATGAGACAAGTCTTGAGCTTGTGCTATAGTTCGGTCGTAACAGAAAGTATTGTAATTAGGCCGTGCACAAATTACTGATGCACTACTGAAATGAGGACGTGCCTTATTTTCTCCTCTCCTTTTCTCGTTCTCATCGCTTATTGCTATTGTTGACACCTCTCTGGCCGTACGTGCCCTGTGTTCGCGCCGCTTGCATGGTCGACCACCGTCGAACTGCTCATATGCGTCATCCTCTTTTTTCCAACGACTAGCTTCAAGAAGCGTCCTCAGGCTCGTCCCACCCCAAGTCGGCGGCTTGCCAGTTTCAGACACTCCTGATCACGGGCGCTGCGTGCGACCAATGCATAAACTGCTCTCGGTACTGCGGATTCACGGTCTCAAAGAACCGACCAAGTGTGCCAGTTTCGTCGGAAAAGAGTGTTTCGAGACTTTGTTTTCAGGTGCGAGATCAAGGGAATACAGCGATACTTGGATACTGTCTGCGCCAAGGAGATTTGAGACGCATAACGCCTCTGTGTAATACCAAGTTCTTGATCAGTACACCTAGGCGTCAGGGCACGCTTTCAGAGAGAAACAAACGAACTTTGGATCTTCTCAGCGATGTTGGCGGGATTGAGCTATGCTAGACGTGAATGTCAGAACCGTCAAAGGTATCGGGGCAATGGACGAATGCAAGAGCGTCGAGTTCGGTGTATCCTAGTATCGTATTCGTCACGAGTTTGGTCGACTCCGCGACGCTTGTCAGGCTTCTTCCCGGACCCGAATGTCCAAACTCATTTCTATCACGCGAACACGGCCATGCATATGGACAACTCGGACGACTTCACTGCCGTCTGCGAGAGCACCAACCAGTATTCCTATTCAAGCATGTAGGAGATACGCCCAGTTTCGCCAGACGACCCCAGCAGGAGCTCGGGACAGGTCTGCTGTTGGGGTGCGTAAATCTCTTCATCTTTCTGCAACAAACTAACGAAAACGACTTTCTGTGGGGTCTTGCAGGTATTTACGCCAGCTGCCGCAGCGTTGTTCGTAGCTACTGGAGTCGGCCTGTTTTATTACTTCCAGTATGAAAAGCGGAAACTGCAGGAGAAAAAAGGTCTGTCTCATATGGCACACCCAGCAGAGCGCCATCGGACTTGATGTATCATATTATAGAGAAGGAACTCGAGTCGCGTTCAGTGGGACGACCCCATGTTGGTGGTCCGTTCACGCTCACGACGCACGACGGCAAACCCTTTTCAGACCAGGACCTTTTGGGGAAATGGAATTTCGTCTACTTTGGATTCACCAATTGCCCTGATATTTGCCCTGCCGAACTCGACAAGGTTGGAGTGTTCCTCAAGTCCTTGGGTTCGTTGTCACGTCCTTGCGATGCGCTGAGCGTGCTCATCAGACTTGGCCGTAGAGTCAGAATATGGTCAGATTTTCCAACCAGTCTTTATCTCTGTCGACCCCGCGCGTGACAGCTTTGCCCAAATGGAAAAGTATCTCGCAGACTTCCACCCCCGGTTCGTCGGGCTTACAGGCGATTATTCCTCCACCAAATCCGTCTGCAAAGCATACCGGGTGTATTTCTCCACTCCGCCAAACGCAGACCCCAAGGGTGACTACCTCGTAGATCATTCGATATACATCTACTTCATGGATCCAAACGGCAAATTCGTCGAGGCTTTCGGGCAGAACAGCACACCCGAGGACATAATTGAGGGGGTCAAGAAGGAGATTGGAGAGTGGGAGAAGGAGACAGGCCGAAGAGTCTGATTCACACAGGACTTCACCCTACCCCAAGTACTTATTAGAACATACTCACCAGACATGTAATCGCATTATACAGTTCACCGCTCACGAAACGCATCGTCGCATTGGATTTGTAGTAGCACCGGAAACAAAGTCTATACAGGCTGTCGGGTATGCGACTGCGATTCTATTCCACGAGTTCTTCCGCTTGCTGGGCTTTTAGCTTTGACATCTTCCTCATTCGACGCATCATGCTTCACGAGCGTCAGCTGATGGTCTCTGGGAACACTGTTCACTTACTCGTCATATTGGCACCTACCGTAGAATAGTCAATGCCAGTAGAAGAAAAGAATAATAAGTAGCACCACGCACTTTTCATACCCGTGTCTCTCGTTCTCGCACTCCCAAGGAAGATAGAGGTTCTTTCTCCGGCACACATTCAATGGTATCAACAACCTGGTCGTCCGCCCATGGTCAGTGGTCAGTTGGCAACGAGCGTCACCACACGGAAAAAAAGAGAGGCATACGCGGAACATTGGTCCCTCCATGCGACTGGCACCTTGGCGGCTTTGAGTTCTTCCTGGGATGCGGTATGTGCAGACACCATTAGGGCGATGGGAGCGACTTGGACGATGGAAGGCGTGGCTGTGCTGTCTCCCGACTTGTGCTAATGCAGGTGGGTATTATTATGTAGTAGCATAGTATCTACAGTAGTAGCTATCCGTTCGGGTTGTTCTCAAACAAATGCAATGTAGTAAGGCCATCCTACTTTTGAACGTTTGCCATCTGATCGATTTTTAGTGTTCCGTTCGAGCCTTGCGCGAGTCGTACCGCTGACCCAAAGCAGATCAGGTACTCCAGAGTCTATTACAGTACTTGATTGATATATTCCAACCTCCGAGGCTGTTGTTCTCAACCATGCGCGTGCTCGTGAATTGCCATGAGTATGGATAACAGCGGCGACCACACGGCCTTACTCCGTATGTACATGGTGACGATATGAATTATAGTCACCTGGCGCTCGGCGCCTAGCTCAGTTGCCGAACTGGTCTCGCTTAATTATATTGACATGACCTTCAGCGCTCACCGCAGCTCCCCCATGCTCGCCGCGCCTGAACGATGCCCGTCGAGTACGCATCCGAGGACATCCCAATCAACCTTTCTCGTCTCCAGTTTTCCAAGGTGCGCACCTCCACGCTTGGTCAATCAAGACAACTAATGACCATTTACTCGTCACAGTTCCTCAACGGTACGCTGGTTTTCACGCTGGGTCTCACAGCGCTTATCTGCCTTTTCTAAAGTTGCTGCTGTGGCTGTTTTCGTATGTGAAATGCTGTTAGATCCTCAGTTAGATGCAATACTCACCCTATCCAGGCAACCGACTACTGCTTGACTTTTTCTTCAGAGGTTCTTTATTTCCATTTGGCTATCATATGACCCTCAGTGGCGTGTCCAGGTTGAATATGTATGGGGTACAAAGTGGGAGGTGTCACGCATCGTGTTCACATTATCGAGATACCTCCCGTTCATATCTTCTTCACTCACCTGTTATGGTCCGTTCCACTTTCTTATCTCCACTGTGTCTCTGATAGAAATGCCATCGCTCAGATGCTCTGGTCAATGTTAGAGTGCGTGTTTTACAGTGGACTCATCGGCGGACCAACTCAAGCCCCATTTGCAGTGCGGAGGTTTTGTTCTCGCTTTAGATGGTCTAGTGATATGTCGATGCATTCAACATACAGTACTTGCTGACATGCTCCCCTAGCTATGTACAGTGCTAGTGTCATCTTTGCAGAGGGGATCTTGATCCTACGCACATATGCTTTATGGGGTCGCAGCAAGAGGATACTTTTTTTACTCTTGTTTTTGGCAGTGGTCAGCCATTCTGATTTTTACATCATTGGGATCTAGTGATCGATTTCTTGCACATACCTAGGCGTTCATTGCAGGTGCTGAGGTGACATCGCTGAAATTCAAAATCGTTCTCCCTGGGGACTCTACCTCATCCTATCGTCAGTCCAGTCAGATCACATGATAAATCGCTAAAGGCTAGCGGCACAGAATTCTACCCATCCTTGTGTCCTTATCGGTCGTCGAGGAATGCCGCATTTCAATATGCTTTCTTGGTAGCGTACGAGATCAGTGCGTGCTTCTCGTGGCTCTCTTTCGCATTAGATTTCATTTTCATTCAGTCCTTCAAAGCATGAGTTCCTGGAGAAAGTTCCGGACATACCGTGCCCTCCGGAGTAGGACGTTGAATACACTATATTGGGACGGGATCATGTATATGTGGTGGATCATTTGTGAGTGTCCCCATGACTGCCATTCAAAGGAGTTTGATTGGAACCTATTCACTAGTGTTGTCCGGAGGTAACATGGCCGTGATGGCTGCTGCGCCGGTGAGTGTGCACAAACCCTGTCTATTTGCGGAGTTGTATATGTTTTTTTCTTCTTTTGCCATAGATCGCATATATACCCGCATTGGATACGTTCGTACCTTTTCCGTGTCCTAGGACGTCTGCGGTTTCTCACTTTCGTGTTGTTTTGTGTAACAGCGCCCAGGTGGCAATCCACAGTGTCCTTGCTTCCCGGATTTTCTTCAACCTGAGGGAATGTGATAAACAGATCCACTCGTCTACTGACGAGTTCTCACTTGAAACGTTGCGTTATCGAGTTGGGTCCACGGTCGGCGCTACAACACAAGCAGAGGTGGTGCATGTAGCATGATTGTACACTAGCAGATACCTGTAGCTTTCTCACTTCGTGGATGGAATCGCAAAAACGTAGCATTGCCAGGTTTCGTTGCCACTCGGGGATCTAGAAAGATCTACCTGGGGTGGCAGTGGGCGCTTCCCTGCACTCGGCGGAGGAGGTACGTAGCACCAAATTACCTTGGCAATAGAGGTCTTGCTAACGACCGGAGTCAAGAACGGAACAGAGACGACGAGACACTCGAATCCGGACATCGGTACTAAAGAAACCGGACCGGAAACAATGGCATACGACCCTGGGGACACTATCACCGCGAGTCCAGAGGTCGTGACCAGTCTCTGCTGTGTCCGATGTGCCGAGAACCGACTACTATCCTCAGCAGATCGCTGGGAAGCAAAAGAAAGTGGTGAAACAGATACTTTTCTTTAATCTGTCGGTGCGTTTGGGAGGATCATGGATCTGGATGGCGAAATCAGCTTGCCAACGCCAATATTCAAGTTTGCAAGCCCGGGGGGCAAAGAAGAATATATACTGATGAACGTGCAATGGTCACAGGAATCACCAACATTGGAGGAATGAACAAGGACCTGCTACTGTTTCTTTTGTTCTCCTTGATCTTGCTTCATACTCATCTCGATAGCTCGAGCGATGGCCTCTTCCTCATCCATCTCCTCATCTTCGCCTTGTTCATCTCCCGTGCCCATGTCAACGTCTCGACCTCGTGACATGGCAATCGCCTGCCGTAGCATAACGTCGTCATCTGCGTTAATATCTGCGGCATCATCAGCGCGTTCGGTAGAGACAGTAGCACTCGTCGCCGCCTGGCGCGCTTGTTCTTCGGCAGCTTGTCGTGCTTGCTCTTCCTCCATTGACATCCGTAATGCCTACGAACATGATCAGATTGGATCCGTGTATCTGTAGCGCAATGACCAAACCATTGCAAGTTCTGGATCGAGACTAGGATCAACACCGAACTCGAAGTTGTTTGTGCCACCAGAAACGGATGGACCGGCTTCATCCGCCATGGCACCCGGTGGTATTCCACGGTCCTCCGACAAAATGGCTGAGGACAAGACGAAGTCTGAGAGTAGATGTGGGCCTGGAGGAACAGACACCAGATGTCTATCCCGGGTGTCGTGTTAGAGACAGATTAGTCTGACCAGAGTAGAAGGCACTCACGAATTATCGCCACTGGAAGCATTGTCAACGAACGATTTGAGCACGCTAGATTCGCCTTCCTCGATACCATCTCCGAAAGAGACAAAGTCGATCGCCACGTTATTCTTTTTCAGCTTTTTCGCGAGCTTGACCATCTCCCGTTCGTCCGCGCCTGCGGCTTGCAGTGGCGACCCAACGAAAACAACTATACGTTGCCGGAGATTCTTATTTTCACGATGTTTAAGCGCGAGTTGGGCGATGTTGATAGCGGTGGGTATATCTATCGACCCACCAATCTTGGAAGTGGCGGTATGGATCGCCTTGAGGATCTGACCGAGGTCTTTGGAATGCGTGACGAGCACCTCTGGGCTGGACAGGAACGGGATACGTACGCCGCATAAGACGAGAGGTGAATATTTACGCACCCTTTGTGAGCCATGGTCATGAGGCCAACCGTGTTTTCTGGGTTGGAATCGATCTTTGTTTGGAAGATGGTGTTGACCGCGTCGGACTGGGCATCGAATCTTGACGGCGTGTAGTCTCCATTCCGCATGTACTCGGAGTTGTCGATGATGATCATCGTCGCTTCGAGAGGCATTTTGACGGCTTCGTCGATGTCCTTTGACAAGATGGATGACGCGTCTTGGTCAATATTTAACCCTAACCCGAGTGTGTTAAACCCCAACCTTATACCTCAACCACAACTGCAAGTGAGTTTGCTTCCTACCTTTGTTCGATTCCTGACCAGAAAAGTTACTACTTCTCACACACTCAGATCGGCGAGCTGGCCATGCGGTAACTCGGGAAGAAATAATACGTATGCCAGTCACTAAATGTACCAATCAAGAGAACAGTTATGTATCTCCTTCGAGGGGACCTTTGTCAACGATTCGGAGGGCTCTGAGTCGTCCAGGTTCCGTGTTCGGTCATCCACGTCACCGTCTTCTATCCCTGTCTTGTCCTGGTGGGGGTGCGAAGAACACATTGGGCCTAGTCTCATAATGACAGGGGCTGACAACGTTCCCTCGGCCTAATCTTAACCACGGCCAACGTGTCAGGACTGTATCAATGTTTCCACTGACCAGCTGTATCGCGTATGTCAACGTGAAATATTGCATGAATGACACAAGCACTTCGCGTTCGGCATCAAGTTGAAACATCCAGGTCGTCTACTCCGAGGTTTGTGCTGATTCGTCCACATCAATCAACGTCCTGAAAGCTTGGTGTCAGCCGTCTCTTTCCCTCGTCATTCTGATCATGTCATGCCTTACCCCCACCCGCACCCCGAATACGGAATGTCGGTCCTGGTTTCAATTCTCTTCTCATGAGGGCTGGCAACGTCCCTCCCTCCATGTCAGCCCAATCTCAACCAAGGCTGACATGCCAAAGGTATATAAACGATTCTCCCATCGTCGACTGTCCCCCAGCTCGGTCACCATTGAACAATCATGTCTCCGATCCCGTCTGTCGCTACTGCTTTCGCGCTCTCCACTCCCAGTCCTTCTGTCACGCTTGACCCAGACTCCGCTGGTCAGGGTGCTTCAATGATGTCTCAGCATCTCCTCCGGACGGGTGGTGTCTTGGTCGCTGTCGTCGCCCTCGTCTCGGTTGCTAGCTACTTCTACCACGGACGGGGAACAGTCAACCATACCCGGACGGGCAACACCTGGGTCTCTTTGACCGGTTTACTGTCGTCTATCCGCCACCGCGGTTCTCCTACGACATCTACGGCGGCAGCTACGGACTGGCCTGTCGACGTCGAGGTTGGTTTCGAGGTGGGTTCTCCAACTGCGTCTGCCTTTGTTTTGATCTGACACAAGCCTCAGCACGACGTGAGTATGGTGTACGCGAGGTTCTTCCATCCCGCATTCTGGAATGTAAGCATACTCGATTTCTCGTCGTTTGTGTTTTTCTAACGATTATGCCAGCTCGTCGAATGTCATCCTGGGACGGCTTCCACTCCGGCAATCTATGTGGAAGACGAAGCAAACGAGAATCCAGTGCCTGACCTGAATCCGCCTGGAGTGAACTCGTTTTTGGATATGGACGACGATGACGACAACGACGACTCGGACGGGAACGATGATGACGAGCGTGTACATGAGAAACCAGACCGGGTTGGAAGGCACGGAATCAAAGAGGTCCCGCCGTACGACACGAGCTCGCCGACGAGTGTCAATTTCAGCAGCGAAATCATCGGCACGACTGTTCGCCATGGCGCGTTCCTCTCCGTCCTGGGCGAACTGGAAGATGATTCGTCTGAGACATCGCCTTCTAATTCCGAACTGGATTTCCCTGGTTCGCCTTACGACGGGATTTTGACAACCGATTCCGAGCCAGACTTCGCCTGCTCTCCTTATGATGGGATTTCGACAGTCGATTCCGAGCCGGACCTCGGCTGTTCGCCTTACGATGGGATTTCGACAACCGATTCCGAAT
>JBBPRQ010000685.1:0-17383 GCA_038093095.1 Boletus insuetus | reverse complement strand
CAAATGGGGTTGACTCCAAGCTGACATGACATGTTTTGCAGATATCGATAATCAAATTGGATACCCTTGCCCCCTACCCGTCGGAGGCGGAATTAGATACTTGGGTGGGATGGAGGGGTGAGGTGAGCAGCGAGCGAGAGCGTTCAGACTAATTGGCACGCACGAAGCAGTTTGCCACTCTTTGCACTTGCATTCGCCCATTCTTCGGTCAATATGTACGGTGAGACAGACATGGCACAGAGGAATTTTTCCGTCCGAAGGATGCCCTTGGCAATGAGATGCGTATAGTCCAGCGGTTCTGTACGCCAAGTTTCGCGGGACGCTATGCCGTCCGCGTTATTTTTACCACTTGTGTTGGGGAGTAGGAGACCGACCTTGATAACGTCGTCTGACAAACTCATGCCTGTCGTGATTAATCGGATGGCGGCCGACTCCTTCCCCCATCCGCGAGCACCTTTCTTGTTTTGAGATCTGCTTGGTTTGTTCTTCGTCGGAGCTCACAGTCATCGCTTTTGCTTTGCCTTGACCGAGGGTGCCAGTACCACATCTTCCGCCTCTGCTTCTTCTTCGTCCACCTCCGTCGCCTCTTTTCTTTTCTTCTCTTTTCTTCTCGCTCCTCTCGCTCCTCCTCCTCTCCTCTCACACGCACATCTAAAAGCGCGACAGTTGGCGCACGGTGAAACGATGTACATGAACGCATGGAAAACTCACGACGGCCCGTAGAATGTTGTATGGAGAACCCGTGCCTGTGAGCAATCGAGGTCCTCATCCGGCTATCGATCATTGATGACCGATTGGGGAGGCATGGATACGAGATACGTACCATGCCCGGACAAGCAAACCCTTGAAAGTCGCATCCCATGGGACAGCGATCATGATCAAAAGTGTCAGATCTCCCTCTTGTCTCCCCGGCTATCATTTCCCCCATCAGTACCCTCATGTCGCAAAAAACGAAAAAGAACAACTGACCAAGGCGGTCGAGTCGAACCAACCTGCATTCCGAATGGGAGACGGGTGATTCACGTCGTCGAATGTCAAGAGTGCGCTCAACCGGTAGTTGTCGGGAGTATCCAAGAAAACTTTCATGACGGTACCCAGGGGGTATGCTTGTACGAGTTTCGTCACGTCCGAGGGGGCATTTAGGCAGAGCTGCACATCGTGTTCGTCCAACACAGAAGACAATATATCAAGCAGAGTCAAATCAACGAGTTGCCCTCTTCCGCGAGTGCCGAGGTGAGCCGCTTATCGCCTAACTGTTCCTTCACGACGCCGCTGAACATGATTGTCAACACGAAAACGATCATGTCAACAAAGTAGACATGAGTACGCACACAACACGACGGCACGACGAAGGTCCCACTCAAACATACGTTGAACCTGCGTGAGCGCTCGGAAAAACGGCCATTCGTACACGGATCGGCCTGTGGTCCAAGCACGTACTTGGGCAACCACGCCTGCGTGAAGATAGGTCAACGTCGTTGTGTTTGAAGACCTCGGTGGTACTGGGGGGAAGTGTGTCACAGCCAAGTTCAAGTCGATGCCATTGTAATCGAAGACCTATTCCCACGGGCGAATGATGTGATCCTTGAAGAACATATTAGATCCTTTCTCCAGAGTAACACGTACCATCGTGGGTCGAGTCGATATGTTTATGTTGTTAGACAGTGTTGATCACCTTCAACGAGTCAAGAGAGTTCAAGTTGGAACGCTTCCAATGCAATAGACGCAGGGTCTGCGGAATCGCACGTACAAACACGAACCGTCAAACGATGAACATAACCCGATCGAATAGAATAGAACACGGCATATCCACTCTCTCCTAAAATAACAAGACAAGAACATACGGAAGCTGAAAAGGCAGTATAGTCCAGGACCTTGACAATCACACATAGCCATAAGGGAGCAATCATCGACAGGTATCCATGTCCTGTAACATGTGGCTATCAGATGTGACGGCTTGACACAAACATGTTGTGAGAACTCACCATCCATCAATCCAAGAAAGCTTCGCTCTCAGGCACCGGAACGCGGGAGGCATGAATATCGCCAAGACAAATCGTAAACATGCCCGCCTTTCGTAAGTTATCCAAAGATGGTTCCTCAACATCTGCCATGTGTTCACGAATTGTCCGGGAATGCATTGCAACCCACAGGGTCTCCAACACCCCAATACCATCAAGGGATGGACGGATGTGTGCAGATCTTGGAGGCATCCCAACAAGGACAGATGTAAGGATCAAAAGCACCAGGGATGCTCCCAAAGCAAAGATGACCTCAAAGGAGGTGAGATATCCTTTCAATGATTCTACTGTGCAATACTCACAGGAGTTGTATTGATCTAGCAATGGCTTTACCTCAGTAAAGAATAGAAAATTATCATAATGCTTACATTCAATCTCCACTTTGTGATCACCTCTGTCACTGGACTTGAACCATTTGTCTGCAGGAACCCCCCTTGGCTTGGTCCAAGCTTGCCAACTAGGAGTGTGGTTAGGAATCATAAAAGAGGGGTTATTTGGGGTAAGGTATACTTGTCCAGATTGTGGCTGCTACCAGCTGCTCAAGGCTTTGTTCCAATTGGGTTGGAGTCAGAGTGTATGAAGATCTATTTTGTGCTGAGAGTGACACACTATTCATCAGAGCACCTTAATCTTTTAAAAAATGCTAGCAATGAGTGAACATACTTGGTTGACATTGAGCATATTCCACCATCTGTAGGGCAGATCACAAATGGAGTGTTTGAAATCAGACTGGATACCTAAATAATTTGTTGACAGTTATCATTAAACAAGAAGTGCTTTGTCTTACATCAGATGTGATATTTAGTAGTGACACTTCTGCCAGTGGTTCTGCCCTGAGTGGAGACCACAACTTCCAAAATTGTGAGCTTGTTTCTGCTGCCAGTGAGCTAGGAATAAGACTGTTTGTCTGAAGATCCAATGTGACAACTGCTGTCTCTGATATCATGGAGCATGCTGCAACATATGCCAGTACTGGAGGAGAACCATCTAGACAAAGAAGCTAGACATTAGCATCATAAAACTAATTTCATATGCAGCATTCACCTGGTGCAATGTTGCAGCTTAGATCTGTTGAATTGGTGATTACAGACTCATCTATATCAATGTCAGCTGTAATCAAAAAGAAGAGATATTGATGGTATGGAAAGGTGGTGATGTTGACAAAACTATCCTGCATATGAGTTAGGATTGGATAAATTGAGAAGTTATAGATTACTCACTGAAGGCAGAAGAGTATAAAATGGTACATTGACAACTTGATTCTTTACACTTGGAATAGATACAGGTCGGTCTGGCATTCCAGCTAGAAATTGGGTCAGCCAATATATTACTCAGTGCTTTATATCAAGTAATTTACCAAGAGAAAAGCTTGCTTGTCCAAGGCCATCAGTAGAAAAGTTGACTTGTGGTGAACCACTAGAGTTGTAAAAGGATAGATTTGACAATAGCCCACAACTAGCTTGAAGGGAAGTTGCATTCACAGTTGCATTTGTGAAACCAGGTTGAATGGTAGTGAGGATATCATAGATTGTATTGTTGAGTAGACCATTGGTCTGGAGATCATCAACAAGGCTAATTGGTGGCACAGTCTGAATTGCAAATGTCCAAGAGCCATTTAAAATGACAGAGTTGTTTGGCCAGGCTGCTAGTGTTTGTATGGTGATGTTTGAAGTGCTGTTGTAAGCTGTGAACTGCATGATGGTAGTGGAGGCAATATGCATCATAGAGATACATGCCAGATATAGTGCCACTCCAATTATTGCCCAGATAGATGATGGTGGATGGTTCTGCTGCAAGAGCATTGAAACTGCAGCTCCAATTCCAGTCCATGCATTGGCAGTATCATGCACTGTTGTTAGATATTGTCTTTGAGCAATAAGTCTTGATGTGACAAGTTGTTGCACAATAAATACTAGTGCTGCAGTATACAGCTTTAAAGCAAGCTAAGTTAGTATGTTGTCAAAGAACAAATAGAACAAAAACTCACAACATAGAATGCCTGTATGCATATACTTAATATTGTTGCCACCCAAGTATTATACACTGGCATGGTAACATCATGTTCTGGATGGTGTATCAAGAGCAAGACAAGGACCACATGCAGTGCAAAAAAAATGGCATGTAGAACATAGCACCACAGATGCATGGGTGATTGTCCTATAGAAATATGATCTCAATTCCCAATAATTATTAGGTATATACTAGAAAATACCAGACTGACCTTTTGCAATAAATTGCTGCCAATCAGCAAAATAGGCAAAAGAGTTTAACTTGAGATTGTCCAGATTTTTATAGTAGAGTATGGTTGGCTCAGTGTCCATGTTCAAAAGGCAAACTTCAGTCTTCATTCCTTCAATCCTCAACTGGTCTAATACTGGACTGCTGGCTCTTGTTATGGAACCTTGCAAAGTTGCAGAGTGGGTAGAAATCCACATTAACTCCAAAATGCTAGCACCTGTTATTGTTGCTTTGGACACTCTTGGATATAAACCATGAAGCATCCAGGTAACAATAGCAAAGAGTACTGATGAAGCAAACAAGCCAAAGGCAACCTACAAGTTGTTTTAGAATGCTAAGCATTTGATTAACACAACACTTACTGGTACTGTACTTATCTATATTTCATATTAGCAAATGAACAGAAAAATGTACATGAATCATACATTTAATCTGAGCTCAGAAACAAGATTTGCCACTATACTCATTCCTTGGGCCTGTTGGATTCCTTCAGCTCTGTCAGCTGTGCTTGCTGTTAATTTTGTTTAATTTTGTACATGTAAGTAGAATAAGTCTCAAGGTTTAAATCATGACATACCCAGCCATACAAATTGAGCAGCAATTTGTGCAACACTGTCCTTGAATTGCTTGTATTCAAGAATTGTGTGTGATGGGAATACTTCTGCTGCTGTAGCTGATCCAACCACCCATGGAATTCCTAGCATATTATTGATAGCCCTATTATTCAGGATGAGTCTGTATCATTTTGGCACCATATGCAACACTGACACATCAGCTGCAGACATAAATTCACATTCTTGGTTGTAAGGAAGTGGCTGAATCTGCAAGCAAGCTAAGTCCCCAGAGTATTGAAATGCTTGTTGAGCAGTATTGAACTAAAATGTTTGTGGTTAGTGGAGATAAGATATAATAGACCTTTGAAATATTTGGATACTTACTATCTGTGCTAGCTCTGTAGTTGAGCCTGGTAACCATGTCTTCCATGTTTCAGATTCAGATTCATCAGGTGAAGATTCATTGGATGAAGTGATTTGCCCATTTTGCATAGGAAGGTACTGTGTAGTACTTGTTGTATTCAGAGTGCATACAACAAAAAAAGATGTGCTTGGAAAAGTTGACTCTGGACTGAAGGTATTGGCTGCCCAAAATTAAGCCCAAACACCAGTGTTCATATTAAACACTCACCTAATGTCATAACAGGAACATCAACATCAACTTGCAGAACTTGACCAGTCAAATTTCCTAAATCTATGCCAGTGGAAATCTGAAAGGCGATGTAATTGTTGCGAAGTGGGCAAGGCTAGAATGCTTGTGTGAATATTCATCAAAGAAATTGGAAAAAAAAACCCACAGATTCAATTCCAGACCAGGAAGGATCCAAGTCAATGAAAGACACCAAATTTGGCCCTAGCATGAATGATAAGCTGAGAGACAAATATAAAGTAAAATCCATACCTCCCACATTCAGTGCAACTTCACCAAGTCCACTCACATCAACAAAATAGGCTTGTGAAGGAATGTCCCAATAGCCAACTGAAGAGTTGGAAAGTAAACCACAGTCAGCAGTGATGCTGGTTGTATTCACAACAGCCCCAGTGTAAGCTATGTTGGTAGTTGGCACATCATAGAGCATGCTTCCACTCAGCCCTTTTGCAGTTGGTAGCAGAGGCCACAATGCAGTCAGAGGGGAGACACCACTCCAGTCAGTGTCAGTAAGATTGTCTGATGAATTGGGCCAGGCCAGTGTTGATGGAACAACATCCATGATGGTATGGTTGGATACTTCGAATTGGATGACAGATGACGAGATGATGTGAAGGCCGGAGATACAGCTCAGGTATGCCAAGATCAAGAGTATTGTTGACGGTGAGGACATGGCCTTGGTTTGCTGCCACAACATGTGGATCGCAGCCCCAATGCCGTTCCATGCGCCACATATGTCATGTATAGCTGTAAGTTTCTGGCGTTTGGCCATGGTAGTGGATATCGTGAGCCGTTGGACAATGAATACCAGGACCGCAGTGTATATCTTTCCGATACAGTCGTCATATCAGTGTCCACAGAGAACGTTCAAGCAAACGCACCGTGTAAAATGCCTGGAGGAAAACCTTTAATGCAATGGTAGCAGTGGCGTTGCTGATCGAGACTGAGAACTGATGTTCAGGATGAGTGAATAGCATCGCGACGAGACCAGCATGGATGGCGACAAAGAATGCATGGAGTCCGTAGCACCAGTAGCGGAGGGTACGGTCGGACCTGACGGAGGAAGCCGGACCGCCATCGTGAAGAAGTGCTGTGGTAAACAAGACGTCAGTATCACTGTATTGGGTGAGCAGAAGGAGAAGGGGCTTGCTCTCGCAGGATGATCCTCCTTCCTGTGCTCTCGTGGACGGTACATCGCCATCTGATGGAGACATTGACTGGTGGTTGACACTCGGACGACGTGAGGTATACTTCTGCCTGTTCTGTAGGCTGCTCTAACGGAACGCGAGGACGTGGAAAGAGGAAAAGAGGTGGACTGTGAGCACAGCCCCACTCTGGGATGTTCCGTTGCGGCGAGCTCGTACATGAAAGTGAGTCATGGGACACGGGCGATCTGCTCATGGTAATCGAGAGAGATTCGGGCGAATAAGCGAGTTTCCACGGGAAGCGGCAAACGGTGCTCGCGTGGCCATTCTATTTCGGAATTGCCATAC
This sequence comes from Boletus insuetus, assembly GCA_038093095.1. NCBI lineage: Eukaryota > Fungi > Basidiomycota > Agaricomycetes > Boletales > Boletaceae > Boletus > Boletus insuetus. The sequence continues at coordinate 10,428 of JBBPRQ010000685.1, read as the reverse complement.
ATGTGAACGTACCTGTCAAGATTTTTCTTCGAGGGATTGCCCGAAACCACACTTCGTAGTACAAGACTTCGAGCTTAGTCGCAGGATACTAATCCAGGTTTGCAATTGTGCCGCAGAGACAACGACTCGCTCCATCGAAAATTCAAGCCAATGTCCTTCACAGCTGACTTGTCATCATCCATCATTTCGCACGGTCATGCGTGCCTGGCAGTGGAAAGATGGTTCCCGCCATCGTCTTTACCACGCCCTGTCTTAGCAACAATCGTGAGCATCAATGTTCATAATACAGGATGAACAGCCATATCCGTTATAGATGCCCCAGAGTTGTCCCCGGTGTCACGACCTTGTTTACGTCTCATTTTTGCATCCGATAAGAAAGTATCAACTCTCTGGCAATGCAATTTTTCGGGTTCTGCTTGTTGCGACAAGTATAGCTCACATTCTGATATTTGAATGCCGGGTAAAGGTGTAGATCAGACCATCAAGCGCCGTGGAACTGGAAAGATGACGCTCTGAGCACAGACACGTTCAAAACAGAACGACAGGACTTACGTTGGAATTCCCATGAACCAGTTTAGTGTGCGGCCTACAGTGCTTTATGAGTTTTGGTTCTTACAGCCACCAGCTCGACACCAATGTACATAGATCGGAACAATCAGGTCAGACTGACTGTTTCTGATTGCAAGTGTGGCACGATCCGTCCCGCCTTCACCGACATGCGAGAGGTAGGAAGTCCATTGTGCACAACTTTCCCCGACTCCCACGTAGGTGGGGGAGGGTTTTTGTCTGCCAGGAACGCGTCCAGTCCAACTTCAAGCAACATTTAACTAATAAAAAGGAAATTGTTTGCGGTTGTTGCACGATGAATGTGAATTGAATCAGAGCTACCAATCGTGCCAAGACGTTACCAGACTAGACTGCTCCACTGATTCAGAGGGCCTAGAGTTCTAAATGAAAATCGCCATGCTGTTTCTACATTTTTTGGCATCACGTTGTAACCTTATTAGGAGTCGGGGACTGGCGCACAGCGCCGCTACCGATAAAGATAATTGGACTGCCCCGTTTAACACTACCTAACAACGCCGCGGATCAGTCTTCCTTCTGCCTCTGGGAAAGGACGGGACCCGCGGACCTTTCCATTACGCAACCTGCTCCCGATCACTTGATATGATACTACTGCTCTCTTCCAGAACCGAAAACCCGAGGTTCTTGGGCTCGTCCTCTTCGCAGGTTCCGTGATACAAAAGGCATAGCTCGCAGCGACAGGCTAGAGTTGCGCCCGAACCCTGCACAAGCAGTGATCTGTACCTGCGGACACCTGCACGAGGCAGCGTAAGCTGTGATAAAGATGTAAAACATCAGTCAGCAACGCACCTGACATCGACTGGATTTGCAATACTGGCAATCGCACGATTAGAGAGTTACGAAACGTCTTTCGCATAATATTCATGTAGGAAGGTTGTTCTGCACATGTTTCCTATAACACGATCAGCCAGAATCCATAGCGGAGGAAAAAGCCACGTACGACAGGGAAGGCGCCAGGGCCTTCATTTGAGAGCACGTACACCGAAGGAAATGGTCCTTATCTCCAGATTTTCCCTAGCCAATGCTGCCTGAAACGCGATTGGTGATCTCGCCTACCTTAAAAATGGGACATACACTCACAAGTAAACAAATTGCCGCTCCAGACGACCTCATAACCATCCAACTAGAATAGATGCACGTGAAAACCTCACCACCATCTAGCATAGAGCGGCCTGATTGCTTCTTGGCATCCGTTGTTGGAGTCTCCGTCTGATCATTCAGCCTCCACACGATGAATGCTTGAGCGGTCGTACTCCCTGAATGCCGGTGAACTGATCCCTGCACTATCAAAGCAATGCATCCACACGAGCAAAGGGACGGGACGGCAGAGTTTTGCAACTCGGTGAGCGTCCGGATGTCATAGGCAATATCGGTGGGGATCCCCACCCAATCTTGATCAGAGTACAAGCCAATGTTGGGACTAAAAACGTACTGAGCATGTTACATATTATGAACAGGAGGAGTCGAATTCAGGTGAGCGCCATTAAAGAAGTCACTTGAGATGTAATGCCATGGTACGCGGATGAAAAGGAAATACAGTGGTATACCGACTCGCAGAGAGGAGGGGGTCTCAATGTCAGCACTCGACGCAAATACGACCTTGCCTCTGCATGACAGAACCAACCGTCTCTAAGCACGGGGCTAGCCTCCATCCTCGAATGTGAATCAACTTCGTCGTTTGTGCTTGAGGACCTTGCATAGATTCGTGGCGACGAGAACGGCGGCCCAGGTGCTACCGGAACCTGGGGCGAGTCCATGCAATGGATGGGTCGGCAAGTGACTTCATTAAGCTTCAAAGCTTCATTCGCGAATTGCAAGTGCTTGACCACTGACGGGCTGCGTCACCTCAAGACTCATAGCTCTTCACGTCGCGAGGCAATAGCACAAGCATAAGGAGAGAAAAGTAGGTCACTGATCGTCGAAAACGAACCTCAAAATGAATCCCAGGGTGTCCCTGCCACGCACGGGAGTATCTTCAGAACACAGCGTCCAAGTCCCCAATATCCACCCGAAATGCTCGCACGCCGTTCTTGACCTCGTCCCACCCCATGCATTCGCTCTCTGTGGTGTCAGTTTCCCATCTCCGTTATCGACATGTCGCTCGTGTCAAAGAGGGAATAAGGATTGGTATCATTTGCATAGGGTCCAGGGAATGGAGAGTAAAGCATAAAGGATGAACAGAGGTAACTGTTCGCCAGTGTCGTCAGCGATCCGTCTGACCTTGCGCGCGTGTGGATGGGGGATACCGACGGGGATGGCGAGGGAGTCTTATACGACAGTATGAGTGCGTAATATGAAAAGTGGCTGGATGGAATGCATACCAGCCCAAGGATTCTGCATCGTCCACGTTACACAAGGGTTGTCGTTTTAGGTACATATACAATTGCGTGTCTTCGCTTGCGCTGTCCTGGCGAGAGGTGAATGGACATGGTGGAAGACCAGACGCGACGTACCATCATGACGCTGACGAGGACGCTACCGTTGGAGAGGACGAGGTCCCGAGAAAGAAAAAAACGGGCCCCGAACATGTCTGAGAAGTAATCTACAAAGGTGCACATATTCAATCGCCGACCCGCAGCGGGAACGGGACAGATGGGTTCCCAAACGTGTACGTACCTTCTAACTTCTCACCCATCTTAAGTCGACGTCTCGCACTCTTCACACAGACACCCTGATCAGAGCCAGTATTGCTTCTGCTTTCCCGCCAATTATTGCGACATCGCGGGACTTCTAAGTGTGTCGCTTGTCTCATGTCTTTTCTACATGCTGAGCACCAACAGGTTCCGCACACGGATCAACACACAGGACTCAGGAACCACTATAAGAGCGTCTTTGTACATTCTCCCTTCTTTCGCGTGGCTAGACTCCAAAAACACCTCTTGTAGAGCCTCATCATCGCGAATGACTGCCTGTGTGTCAAGTGGCGTCAGAGGATTCGAGCTGTTCAGCACCCAGACAGACGTCTGGACTCGGTCGCACGTGTGTATCCTATCCTATCCTTCCGTCTGGGCTGAATTCTCGATCCCAGATGCGTTCGGAAATCGTCCTTGTCGAAATTGCATATCTCTCTACCAATCAATCTCATCATCAAGTAGCGACGAGAGACGTGTCGCGCATTGTATCTGCGCGTTTGGTTGTTTGTATGCTATACACAAACTATACACATGTATGAATATTCATTGTCGATGATCGATGATCTCAGACTGTACCTTCCTGTGCGCCACGCTTGACCTGACTGAACACGGTCCCCAAGATCCACCCACGTTCAGCATACTTTTCCCGGACGTCCAACGTCGACACTCTCAACGAGACGTTGGGCACGGAGGAAACCTTCTGCAAGCTAACATCGAATCAAGTACCGAGCCCAATCCCCATGTGCTTAGCTGGCACATATCACACCTGACCTTTCCCATGTTCATGTCTAGTTTTCTTGATCACGTTTCTGCATAATTCGTCATCTGGGACAGGGCTGGTTCAATTGTCTTGACCGAGAGCGCTCGAGACACGTTTGCAGGCAAAGCAACCGTCTCTAGTAGGTACAGTGGAAGAGCATATCAGCTTTCCCGGTACAGTACTTTCGCATTTGAACGGATCCAGTCAATGCTGGTAAGATTGACTGATGAATAGGGCCAGGCTAATGTTGATGGAACAACAGTCATGATGGTATTGTTGAATGCTTCGAATTGGACGACTGATGACGAGATGATGTGCAAGCAAGAGATGCAGCTCAGGTATGCCAACACCAAGAGTATTGCCAATGGTGAGGACATGGCCTTGTTTTGCTGCCACAACGTATGGATCACAGCCCCAATGCTGTTCCATGCACCACGCACGTCATGTATAGTGGTGAGCTTCTGCTGTTTAGCCATGACAGCATATATCGCGAGCCGTTGTACCATGAAAACAAGGACTACGGTGTATATCTTTCCGGTGTTGTCACGTCAGTATCCACTGAGCCAGTTCACACAAGCGTACCGTGTAAAATGCCTGGAGGAAAACCTTTAACACAATGGTAGCAGTGGTATTGTCGATTGAGACCGAGAACCGATGTTCAGGATGAGCGAAAAGCATGGCGACGAGTGCAGCATGGATGGCGACGAGGAATGCATGGAGTGTGTAGCACCAGGAGCGGAGGGTACGGTCGGGCCTGGTGGAGGACGTCGGACTGCCGTCGTCAAGGAGTGCTGTGGTAAACAGGACGTCAGTATTGCACTTGCGGGAAAGTAGGACAAAATGCTTGCTCTCGCAGGATGAGTCTCCTTCCCGTACTGTTGTGGATGGTATATCATCGTCTGATGGTGGCATTGACCGGTGGTTGTCACTTTGATGACCTGAAGCATATGGCTCGGCCATCTCTGCAGGTTGCTCTGATCGAATAGAGGGATGAGAGAAGAGGAAAAGTAGTGGGGTTTGCGCACCAACTCCCACTCGATAATTTTTGCTGGCGGCAGTGTGCGAAAATGAGATAAGTTTGGACATGTCATGATGATCACAAAAGAAACGGGTTTCCACGGAGAGTAGAAGCACCATAACTTGGGCAGTGAACGGCTGCGTGAATGGCCATTTGATGACCCAGTTTCCCATATATATATATAAACTCACTCTTCACGATTTTCCCCCGAGGGATTGCGAGAATGCTGGTATTGACTTGCATAGCACAACACATTGAGGGTTATTACAGGACTCGATTAATAGGGTGCGTGGTTTAGCCAGATGCTAACAGAATGGTTGGCTTCGTCGAGAGGCGGCGAGCTTTAAGTAGATGTCTTTTGCAGCTTACCTGTCGATAGACTCGCACAGGGAGGAGAGACGCAATGGCAATCATGACCATCCGTGCGTTCGCAAGCTGCTGATGATCCGGAAAGATTTTTCCTATCATTGCCTTCGTCACCAGATATGGCCTCGCGAAGGCTGGCTTGTGAGGTATACCCATCTTTATCTCTCGGCTTTCATCTGACGACAAGGCATCACGCACCACTCACTGGGGGAGGCGACATCGCCGTTTTTCGCGTTCTCATGATGTCGTCACAGTATGGCCTACATTCCGGTGTCCGAGAGTTAATCCGTAAATCCCAGATGAAGGTGATGGGGTCAGGCAATGGGAATACTATGGCTGCACAAACATGTCGCTCAACAAAAGGGCACAGGTTGAGCGTGCGGCCGGTCCATTACTACTTGTCAGTTCTATATTTGGACATATGGTCGGCATGATCGAGACAAGGGTCCGGAGAGATTTTTCTAGTTGCACTGACAGTACTACCGCAGTCCCTCAAAAAGGCTTTAGTAGTGAAACATGCACTACCATATAGTTACGTCCCGACACAGGCCCAAGGAAAGAAAACAAAGAAAAGGGGTCGTCAACGACACCGAATCGGGACCGACAAGCAAGTGTACGGCCGACAAACCTCAAGATGGAAGCTCCTAGGGTGCCTTCCTACACATGCACAGGATCTTCAGCATATGACATCCAAGTCTAGAAACAGGTCCATGTACTCGTCCCATCCCATGCGCTCGCTCCTCATGGATTCAGTGTCCGTTGACATCCCCATCATCTGTATGTCGCTTTTGATGTGGGATTCAGGAGGTATACCGCTCGCATACGGACCAAGGAATGGAGAGACTGAGGCAAGTGAGCTGGGGTAAGTGTTAATCGGCGCCGGCAGCGAGGGGGTCCTATACAACAGTATGAGTGTTGTCAAAGAAAGCGTGTAGACGAAATATAACTTACCAGCCCGGGGATCCTGCGTTGCTCGCGCAGTATATGGATCGTTCGTAGCTCGATCGTATGCTGGGGTCGACCAAGGCAACGTCGAAACACGATGCGGTTCGATGAAGATTGCAAGGATTGCAGGACGACATTGGTTGCCATGCACCATCTACGTTCTCGTGACATCCTGTGGAGCAGCGTGAGCCATATCACGGTCAACGAAACTCGCGTCTGCCCCCTCAAGAAGCCTAGGGACTACAAAGGTTGGCAGGTCGCCTTCGTTCAACGTCCCTTTTCTTCCCCTCCCTCACTCGTGATCGAGTCCTTTGTCGGTTCGAACGCCCCGTGCTCGGCCTCGTGGACAACCATGTGACCTTTTCGTGGCTCAGGATCACGGAGCACGTCGAACACCTGGTGTGGACACGGACAAGACCGGTTGGAACTGGACCTCCCCAAAAATAGCGACGAACGAACCTCGGTAGAAGAGGCATGCCTTAGGCACAGGATGTCTTGGATACGCTGATCATTCTCGGAGTGTACTGCATTGGCAATCCTAGATGACGGTCCACCTCCTGTTGCGGCTCTGCTTCAACGAGTACGCTCCTCTATGGGATATTGACAAACCAACCCACGGATACGACATCACTCACACATGGGACGCTCGCCGCTGCACTGTTGGGATTGGGATACGAATCAGTATATCAGGGATGGAATAGGACATATGGAAGTGAGATCAGGAATTAGCACGTCACCTTTGCTTTCCTGACCCTGCACTTGTTGCACGCCAGTGCGGTGCGTATGCGCGCATACGAGGATGTTCTGGGGCCCTGTAAAAATGCCTGTAGTCGGGTCGAGCGCACCGTGGAGTGCGGAGCGTGGGAGGTTGATGTCAAGAAGCATGTCTGACACAACGAGGGGGAGAGGAAAAACTGGGTTCTGAACATGTCTGAAGGAGAGACGAAAGTTAATGAGACTCGTACGTTCGAATTTGCAACAACGCACCGCATTCGATCGTCGGACAGCATCGATGATCGCCATGTCGGGGACCCTCTTCAAGGATGAACAGGCCACGATGGAATGGACAGCGCAACGTCACGGTGGCAGCCTCATAGCGGGCTGGTCACCAGACTAAGCGCGACGTCTACGTCACCCACGCACGGGCCCATTGACACCGCTGAGAGACTCTCTTTCCTCCACCTCCCGCATCCCTTCAAAAACGCTAATCGCCGCACAAAGAAGCTCAAGGCCGTCCTCGGCCAAGGACGCGAGCGTCAACGACTCGCCTGGAGGAGCGGGAGCGGGACATGGCCATCGTTGATGTGTCGAGGAGGGCGTCCCAAAATGTACGTTCACACTCGATCAAGACTTGGCGACATCTTACTCTCTTCTCACAGACACTCCGATCGATGCACCTCGCACCTGCTATGTACATACTGCGACACCACAGGACTCAAAGTGCGTCGTTCGTCTCACGTCTCTTCTGTAATGCTGACCATCAACAGGCTCTGTACACGGTTCCACGCATAACGCTCAGGTACCACGACACAAGCATATACGACCTCGTCAAAAACCTCGTACGTTCCGTCTTTCCTCTCGCGGCCAGAACCCAATGACATTTTCTTGTAGAGTCCTAGCGTCGCAAAAGATTACCTCTTTGCTAGAGGTCAATGCCATCGTCAAGTAGTGGCCGGGGACCCGAGCTGCCTTACCTCCAGACAGGTATCTAAAGCTGGTCGTTAATATGCTATCCCTCATGCCTGAATCCAATCTTAGACGCGTTGGCACGAGTCGCTCAATCATGCGCATCGAAAAGGTACAGCATTCTGCCGGAGGTGTCTCAAACGGGCCGGGATCGCGTATCACATCTAGATGTTTGGACACTTGTCTACTGGCACCCGTGCAACTGATCGTCTCAAATATCTGCCTTTGCGTAGTATGCTAGGCTTCGCTCGACTGAACACAGCTTTCAGAGTCAACCACCAACTTGCTCTTCCCCGAGCATCCGACGTTGAGCATTCTGAGTGAAATGCCGGGCTTGGGAAACGCGAACCCGGCGCGTTATACCTCCATCAGAGCAAGTACCGCCCCGATTGCTTGCTCTGCTAATATTTGTCCCGACCTTTTCTATCGATCGTGTTCTTGCATGAGTCGTCATTCTGGGTGTGGTCGCTTGATTCACATTTACTAGGGAGTCGCTCTGCAGAAAGGCTGGTGTCTGAGAAAGGCGCCGACATAATCAACCTTCACCCACTATTGTATTTTTGCAACTGAGCACAACCCGGGTCACATGTGAACCGGCGCTGCAAAGGCATGACATTGACAGTGAAAGACCCTGCCATCAAGGCTTCTAGAGGATATGATACGTGAAACCTTTTGTGTTTTGGAATGCAAGTACGTCGTCTTCGAGTCTCCATATGTTCGATGCTCCATTTCTCAGATGCATAGACGAAAACACAAACCAGGGACTCGGACATGGCATCACGCACCGCGTCGACATGTCGTGTCGTCACCAGTATGCAATTGGCTATTGCTGCCAGTGACTCACAACGTGACTGATTTTGATTTTGAATTCGATGGTCTTCGTACTAACCCAGAGACAGAATCCATTGAATCAAATCAACCCTCCAGCTCTATACCGATGTGCTAACTATTGTTTTACATGATCCTTAACTAGACGAGAACACCAAGGTGAACCAAGACAAAAGTGCCGCAAAGAAGGAGAGTGATAGGTGACAAAATACAGAAAATCAGCGCGAGTACAAAGAACAGGATACATGATACAAGGAAACCAAGCCCAAACCTGGCAGAGAAGTCTCGGTGAATAAATAAAAGACAGTAATCAAAGGAACACCCATACCCCACATAGCGGATGACATCTTCAATGAAAGTGGTAAGCTCTGGTGGATTTGACAATGCGGTCAGGACAGGCATGACTTGATAAAATGGATGTTGTTCAGATATACTCACTTGGCACAATGGCTCCACGAATGGCCGAGTATAGCCTCGTAGGGCTAAGAGCAGACAAGTCAACCTTGGTTGCCGTTTGCAATTGCACTACAGTCGTGGAAACGACCGTATCAAATTTACCAAAGATGCCAGAAATAGTGTCGATGTCGGGGGCAACACTGGCAGGGTCGGCGTAGACTGTATAGCTGTCCAGAAAGGTTATGAGAACACGGGGGCAGCGAGCGTACCAGGTTGATCACTAATTGGTTGAATTTGTGTGGCGGCCTTGAAAACAATATTGCTGATGGACTAGAGTGAGGTATCATTAACACTCACTTGTAAACGAAAGTGACAAGCAATAGCAGCAACAAAGATAATGGCCGCACGGGGAAAAGGCAAGGATGAAAGAGAGGATGGATTAATGTAACGAGTGATGGATTACCCTACGGCCGGATTAGTGAGGATTTACTTGCCTGAGTACTATGATGAGAGGTGTCACGTCCGAAGGCCAGATAAGCAGATAGCGACAAGCCGTTATCTCCACCGGGGCTTTTGGATGATGGGCATGTACTGGAAGTGCTAGGCATTTTGTACGATTCCGACATGATTGCGGTAACAACAGAGCTGATAGGGGCCTCTACTCGTTGGCATCCCTATGTGACCGTGTCAACAAGGCACGCAAATGCAAGCACGAACTAGACGGTTGGTAAGCTTCTGGGAACCAACCAAAAATGAGTGTACTTACAAGAATCTCAATGCCTAGCAAAGGCCTATTTGCACAGAGCCCCGTCTCAACCTTGCACATGTACACCGTACACCAAGAAAATTTTACTGTTACAATAACGGATATACAAAAGGAAAACACACCCTGATCGTCCAAAAGACTAGGTTGACGACAACACACCCAACCAACACCCAACAATGCATGACATCCTCAATCAATTACCGCTTGCACCTACTCTCCGTTACACACCCGACGGGCCCTATATGTCGTCGTCGTCGTCGTCACGACCGTTGGAAGCACCACAGTCCCAGCCGTCGGCCGTGTGTCCAAATTGTCCGTCCCCAGTGCCCACAATTACGAGTTGGACACGACTTCAAGTTGGCCGGCTCATGAGAGCGAATCTCAACAGCGAAATTTGACAGGTTACAAACAATTCCGGTCGCTTGGCATTATACTCCAACAGACG
>JBBPRQ010000684.1:0-17594 GCA_038093095.1 Boletus insuetus | reverse complement strand
GGCCAGCCTTGCTGTAGAGCCATCACGTACGCCATGGTTTGACTGCCGCTTTTTTTTTGGGGGGGGGGGTTATCCCCGAGCGGAAGACAACGAAGATTCAGCGTCAAGGACAAGGCCCGATAAAGATAGGGGGGACACTGGGTTTACCTGCCATGCCTTGAAATTCCGAGCGTCGTACCCCGAAGATCAGAAATCTGGTTGTACGGCGAGTCCTTGGATCCTGTGATCACAGCCCTGCCAATACGGTGTCAGCTGACGTGTGCATTCGCGAGGAACGACTCGATGGGGGTAGTGGACGTGCCATCTGAGGGGGGAGGTGACATAGCTTCCGACGAGTTTATACGCTTTGGACCCCTTTGCGATGCCTGCGATCAAGGGGTCTGTGAGGGCGCTGTCGTATCAGAAAGACGGGGTGTGGCTGGATCAGACACACAGGGACGCTGTCACGGATGGATTGGAGGGGGCGTACATCGCGATGTCAATCTCATCGTTGGTCAGACGGGAGATCAATTGGCCCGTCCCACCTGACGTGGGCGTTAACGCTCGTCGATAATGAATTAATCAAGCACGAGATAGTGCAATTCTTACTGGGACACTCGATAAGCGTGAACGTCTTATCTTGTTCGGCAGTTGCAAACTGGAGCAAAGGAGCACAGAAGTGCTCCCGGACTGCATAGACTAGATCAGTGCCAGCATTGGACTTGTCGTGGAGGATAAATCACCGTATCCTACCCTCAGAGGCATTGGATGTAGTATTGACGAAGAGGATCTGACACACGAGACTAGCCAAATTTACCAAACGGGACGCTGGAGCTCCGAATACAACGGGTGAATGGATGCTGCACACAACAAGAACTACATTCATGTAACATAAGAAAACAGGAGTTGGAAGCAACAATCATTGTATAAGGATCATCCATGCTAGCACAAAGTAGAAGAGCCTAGTGAAATTCAGACAGGGCGACCGAGAAACCGCTAACCACTCACAGCAAAGGATACACGGCAAGGAGGATACGCTGTTGTTCGATCTTGGTACCATCCAAGAAGTTTATGGAAGCTGTTGACTTTGTGAGTGATGGACAGTATAACAGGATGGAAAATTACCCCAGATACACCAAGCCCATGCAGCCAGTGCAATCGGTACACGTACCCAGATAATGCGGACGAAGCAGGATATAAGCGCCGCAATGTCCAACGGTGCGATACAGTACCCAAGAACGCATAAACCCTGGAAGAATGAACTTTAAAATAGTTAAGTACCCGTGCACACCACTAGATTCTTATACGCACACTCTGCCTCCGAGTAGCTAGGGGTAAAAAGATCTGTAAAAGGCAACATTGGAAGTAGCGCTTGAACTTACTTTTGCCTGAATTGTCACCACAAGAGATCCTACGGAAACGATCACCACCACGCTTGTGAATACCCCGAGGGCCTGGCTGGCTGGCGCCTTCAATGCGGACGGGTCAATTCACGCGAAACAGTGACTGGACATGCGCATACATTCACGCTAAGCATCATGCCGAGGGCAAGGCAAAGTAGTAATGGCCCCCAGAGGTCCCAATCTCTGGCACGGGTAAGACCCTGTTCTTCAGGTGTTAACGAAACATACCTCAAGACTTCACGCCCGGTAGCTTTACGGGGATACAACACTTGAACAAGTTTCGAGTATATCGAGAGAAGGTCACGCGTCTACACGTCGGCGGTCAGTGAGGTGCAAGGAACCAGGAGTTAACACGAACGATGGTTGTAGTTACGGGCTCGTCGAGGGTGTCGGCTCCCGTGTACCTATACTCAAATGATGTTGGATGTCTAAACCAAAAAAAAGGGACACGTACCGTGTTTCGACGCGAATACCACCCACCGTCTGCCTAGCGGGTTTGTTCGGCGCATTTGAGCTGCCAATATTCCCTGAGATACTTTGTGACGGTGCACTAGTATTGCTCGTCTGTCCGACGGGATCTGGTGCGCGCGATTTTCCTTTGTCTGTGACTGGCGGAAGTAGACTTGGTGCGGTGAATCCGGGGATATCCTGTTCGTTCAGGTCGTCCTCGTCCTCGTCTAATAGACGGTCAGTATACAATAGATTGATGCAATCTTGAACATGCCTGCTTCGATGAACCTCGAAGAGGATGTTGTTGTCACCTCAGCCATATGTTACGTGGAATGCTCCAGTCGCTTGCCCTCAGCTAGCGCTGTTGTTGCTTATTCGGCGCGGCAATCGGATGTAGTCATGGTCACGTGCGTATTCCCACGGTCGCTCAAGTTCCATATCGGTAAATGACTGACGCGTCGAGTATCTTGTCGACCGGGAACGTAAAGTGATGGTATGCACTTGACTCCTTTGACGTCTTAACAGTTGCTAACCTCGCTCGCAGGGTAACGCGCCTTCAGGAATGCCGCCTACCAGTAACCAGGGACAGGGCCAGAATCAAGACAACAAGGACAAGAAAGATGAGCAGCCACAGAAGAAGAAGTGGGAGCCGCCTCTTCCAACGCGGGTTGGAAAGAAGAAAAAACGTGGCCCCGCAGCAGCGTCCAAGTTACCTCCCATCTATCCGAGCACACGATGTCGTCTACGTCTCCTCAAGATGGAGCGTATCAAGGACTACCTCATCCTGGAGGAGGAGTTTATCCAAAACCAAGAACGTTTGAAGCCCGAGTCGTCTAGAGAGGAAAAGAACCAAGACGAAAGGTCGAAAGTCGATGATTTGCGTGGTACGCCGATGGCAGTGGGGACGCTGGAGGAGATCATCGACGACGACCATGCCATCATCAGCACTGCGTCCGGGCCAGAGTCCTATGTGCCTATCATGAGCTTTGTAGACAAGGACCGCATTGAGCCCGGATGTTCGGTACTACTGCACCACAAGAACCAAGCAGTCGTTGGTGTTCTGGAAGATGATACGGACCCCTTGGTCAGCGTCATGAAGCTCGAGAAAGCTCCAACGGAGAGTTATGCAGACATTGGCGGTCTCGAGCAGCAAATACAAGAAATAAAGGTGGGCATGATACGTTGCACGTTGGACCACTCGCTAAGTTTCTGTAGGAATCTGTTGAGCTTCCGCTCACACATCCAGAACTCTATGAAGAAATGGGCATCAAACCACCAAAGGGCGTCATCCTTTATGGTGTTCCAGGAACGGGAAAGACACTCTTAGCCAAAGCTGTCGCAAATCAGACATCCGCCACTTTCTTGCGCGTTGTCGGTTCTGAGCTCATCCAGAAATACCTCGGCGATGGACCAAAACTCGTGCGAGAACTGTTCCGGGTGGCAGAAGAACACGCTCCAAGTATTGTATTCATTGATGAAATTGATGCAGTGGGTACTAAGCGGTATGTGAGATTCACGTAGTCACTCGCCGCCTGATCCATGTTCTTTCAGATATGAATCAACTTCGGGAGGAGAGCGCGAAATTCAGCGGACGATGTTGGAACTGCTCAATCAGCTTGATGGGTTCGACACGCGCGGTGATGTCAAAGTCATCATGGCTACTAACAGGATCGAAACACTTGATCCAGCTCTCATCCGTCCTGGTCGTATCGACCGAAAGATCGAGTTCCCTCTACCTGACGTAAAGACAAAGCGGCATATTTTCCGGTATGTTACTCCTATCGTCTTGCTCGATTCTATTCATCAGTTCGGCACAGGTTACATACAGCACGGATGAGCTTGAATGACGATGTCGACCTGGAAGAGTTTGTCATGGCGAAAGATGATCTCTCAGGTGCCGATATCAAGGCAGTCTGTACGGAAGCAGGTTTGCTTGCGTTAAGAGAACGGCGAATGCGGGTGACGAAAGTTGACTTTACTTCAGCGAGGGAAAAGGTGAGTCTTCCGCGCAAGTTTGTGGTGAGTGTCTCATTGTGTCTTGCAGGTTCTATACAGAAAGAATGAGGGTACTCCGGAGGGACTCTACTTGTAGTTATTTAGTCCCGTCTTTCCCGGGGTCTGTAATGACCTTCCCCGCGCATATACTATCCGGCTGGGTTATTCCAGGACATCGAACTATGTGCGAAGTCAAGACAGCGATTACGCCAATCCTAGGGGATTTTGGGTGGCTGTCGTCTGCTAATTTGCGATGTCTTCGACCAACGCATCACCCGACCTGACAGTATCTACTCTTATCTATTCATGCCTGCTTACGGCGGTGGTGAAAGACGACCTGAATCATCCATTAACCAGTCTTTTGAGCTGTGATCTCCCTCTGACGAGCCACTCATGGGAATCTGATACCATGGTTGGACCCGCGACTTCGAAGTCTGGGATCCAGACTAGAGAAAAGGTTTTGACTTTGATGTTGTATCCAACGAGACGTGACGCGTGATGGCGACGCGCCTGTGGCGTTCCGCATTTACGACAGAACTGTCGCGTCTTGACACCCTCCAGTGGTCAAGTACGATTTTCCAGACCAGCTCGAAAGGAAGTCACGGCGAGCGCTTTACCTCCGTCCGATGTCAAGCGTGCCGCGGCAGCCTCTCACCCTTTCAATCCTTGATCTCTTCTTCGACGAAGTAGTCCCGCTCGAAAGATACTTGCACGAGATTCTCAAACCATCCTGCCACAACTCCGATTCTCCTGACACGGGGATACCTCTCGCCCTTTCGGACAACGAACCACAGTCATATTGCGATCTGCTAAAGACGTCCTATGTCGGTCTCAAACTAGATGCGTTACAACGACCGTCCTGCGTGGTCACGCCGCCGTTGATGTATATGCGAGACGTGAGTTCACGCGCATCCATCATACCATAACTTAAGCAGCGAAAATGTAATTAGATCATACAGAAGGCTCACGAGCGGTTATTCTTGGCCTCAAGGGCAAGACCCAACAACATCATTGCCATGGGGTATCAGCGTGTACGTTGCACACCGCCTTTCTTCTCCAGAGTTTATAGCAGTGGGCATAGGCTCCCGCTGATGAACGACTCCATGCGTCGTCCTCCGGAATATACAATCGGTTCATTAACACAGTTGTTACAGCGTTGCATGGACCGGAGTGGGAAGTCTTGCTGCAGAGGTAACACTTTTGAATCGAACACCAAATAGAGACTGAGCGTGATCTCAGGATCGGCGCCGACGCGATGATGCACCTTCTTTTGAAGACATCGTTATTCATATCTCTACCTAACGGATGCCTATGTCAACTCACGGGAGAACCCCTAATTTTCGTCTCGCTCCCGCCGGGCGGCGGATTTCTTGACGGTGCATCGCATCAACGAGTGCAAAAGCGGAAAAGGGAATCCCCGCAGCAGCTGCAACCCCGGAAACGTCTTAGACTGATCAAGACGACAACGAACTACCGTGGACAATCCGCCAAATCTTCGACGAACGGAGCTATCAGCCAGCCGATTCAAAGGTAAAGTGATGTCATATAAATCTTAGCTCTTTCTCCTGCTCACGACATAAGAAGACGTACCGCCGCAGATATAAACTTCGTACGAACGCGTATCTTCTATGCCAGGCCGGATCGAGATCTGGATGCTTTTATGATTATTGTCGGGCTGCCCCGTCATCGTGAGCGTCTTGTTTATCTTCCTTGAATCCCCTAATACTTTGTAGATGTTTTAAATCGTTTGTGTCCTTCGTACTTCAAGAAGCCTCGTGTCGATCCTGCTGCATACAAGGATCCTGACCCACGTGATCTCGCAAAAGATGCGCGTCGCCTCAGTAAATACATCTTCCCTTCGCAGTACGGCCTATCAAGTGTTTTCATGTTCGCCACAAGCCAGAAGAAAACTTATCAGCAACCAGATTATTCGGATAGGGAACAGGAAATGAAGGTGAGAGTTTCTTGTATACTATGGAGTGAACTTCACGTCCGGCCTAGATACTTGGCAATTGTAAAACTCCTAAGCGTCTCAAAGAAGTCCTGTTGTTAGCTGAAAAGATGATCTGGAGGCACGGAAAATGTGGCTACAAACCATTGCGTGACAAAGTCTGCCCCTCAAAGGTAAATTTATGAATATGCAGAGGTTTCGGTACCCTCATGTCACGTAGATCGTTAGCACCAACAAGCAGACGATGGATACTAGCATTATTCTGGTGCGTACAGGTCGCGTCGAGAGAAGCATGGTCTCTGACGGAAACAGGAAATGGTTTCTGAAAATTCTGTTCGGCTGGAGTCTCAACCTACAAGATACAGCGGCGACGTTTCCATTGATTCGAACGGAAACTCCATTCTTCCTCAGGGACTTTCTCAAGCCAGGAAGCACGGTACGCAAAAACCTCGGTTTATCGAGTTCACATGTAGCTACGTTGAAGTATGCACGGAATATTCCTCCACAAGACGAAGCTAATAGTCCTTGTAGGTTTTCCGCTATGTCATGCTTGTGACAAAGATTGTCATCCCAAAGCAATTCTGGGGATCTCGGCGCAATTTCAAGCTAGTGCAGGGCTGTGCGTACTCTGATGACCTCCACAGCTGTGATTTACACGCACCGCAGATGTCAAGGAGTTCATTGTGGCTCGGCGATTTGAAACGATATCGCTCCATCGTGTTCTTCAAGGATTCAGCACAACTGACTGTGACTGGCTTATCCCACCGGGTGTGCCTGGGTGTCACCACGGACGTGTACCTGTAACAGATTCTCTGAAGCGCCGAGAGATGTTGGAGGAGTTCATGTTTTGGTATTTTGATTCTTTTGTCATTCCGTTGATAAAGGTACGTGGGTGTTCGATACTTCAGAAAGAAGACGCATGACCACAAACTTTCAGACAACGTTTTACGTTACCGATTCTTCTGCATTCCGGAACCAAGTCCTGTATTTCAGACAGGACGATTGGGAGACCCTCTGCGCCCCTTTGATAGATCAGCTCAGCGAGAAGACCTTTAAAGAAATAGAAAAGGTTGTTACTCTGACTGGCTCTGCTAGTTATTGACAAATTTTCTCCAGCAAGAAGCCGAAGAAATTCTCCGACAACGTAAACTCGGGTTTTCCTTCGTTCGCCTCCTCCCCAAGGAAACTGGTGTCCGGCCGATCGTCAATCTGAGGCGTAGCATGCTCCAAAACAAGGTGAGATATTAGGAATTTCACGCCACACCAGACCGATGATGATATTTTTAAGTCCTTGAATCTCGGATACGTACCGTCCATCAACCAGATACTTCAGACAACCTTTCAGATATTGACTTATGAGAAGGTAAGTGTTATAATCAAATAGCTTGAGAAATTCAGTCATCACATTTCGGCTGTAGCAACATCAGCCAGACCTACTCGGTGCCTCAGTATTTGGACCGAACGATATATATGCGCGGCTGAAGGCATACAAGACAAGGTTGCTGAAAGACCATCCATCGGGAACATTGTAAGTAGTTTATTGAGAAACGCGGTGCTCGAGTTGAAAGAAGTAGGCCCAAGTTATACTTTGTCAAGGTCGATGTTCAGGCCTGTTTTGACACCATTGAACAATCCACTCTGTTGAATATCCTGAAGGAACTAATATCCGAGGTATTTCATTAAGTCGCTCAATCGTACCCAGGACTTATGATGCCTTAAGGATACTTACCTTATTCAGAGGTACGGACAGATAACTCCGGTCGCTGGTAAGATCAAACGGTCATATGTCAAGAATGCATACCCAGAAGGTTTTTCAAACTGCACATCATCGACTGTACTAGCTTTATTGAAATGTTCACGCAGATGAACACCCTGATTTCGTAGCTTACGCCCGCGACTTGGCAAATGCGTTACGGGACACAATCTTTGTTGACCAGGTTGACCATTTTCGCATCCCATTTAATTCGAACTCTATCTCATGGCACGAATTTCTGATAGGTGACTTACAACTCTGAGAACCGGCGGACGGCGATGCAACTTCTTGAAGAACACATCAATGAGAATATCGTCAAGGTGAGCTCGAAAAATTTGTGGCGGATTCGTTTTCAATGAAGCGACTTCGTAGATCGGTCAACGGTATTATCGTCAGGTCGTAGGCATCCCTCAGGGATCCGTCCTCTCTTCGCTCTTGTGTTCTTATTGTTACGGAGATATGGAGAGCAGAAAATTGGGTGCATTTGATTCCTCGAATGATCCGCAAAATGTGAGTTGCGGCCGCACCACCCCTTCTGATTGATTTGTTTGAGCTGTCGTTCAGCTGCTCCTCAGATTGATCGACGATTACCTCTTCGTGACTACCTCCCTGCAAAAGGCAGAGTCTTTCTTAGGGATGATGAAGGCAGGTCACCCAGAGTACGGTTGCACGATATCGCAAGAGAAGACGTTGACCAACTTCGACTATGACGTGGATATCATGAACGTCATTCCCCCCGGACAGAAATGTACCTCATTCAGAGTCTCGTCAGAAGAGGCACTGACCAGAGTTGTTTTCAGTCTTTCCTTGGTGCGGTCTATTGATTGACATGACGGACCTTTCGATTCTCGCGGACTACACGCGATATGGTGGCACAGGTTTGGTATGCTCCACCGCATGGGGTGTGTCTAACGGAATCCATCTCCACAGCCCTCAGAGATTCACTGACGGTGGTTAAGGGTCGCAATGCTGGCGTTCATTTTGTTCATAAAATGCTGCGGTTAGTCACCATCCGTACTTAGCAGCACTTGTCGCTGATAAGCTCCCAAGATTGGCTAAATCAAGGAGCCACATCATATACAATGACACTAGTCTGAACAGCGCACACACCGTGCATTGCAACATTTACAGAAGCTTCCTTATCACAGCTGCAAAAATGCACTTCTACCTGGAGAGCTGGGGAATGGATGTTTCGAAGCACGCAAAGTTCCTGCATAGTACGTTTGGATTATATTCTCCTGAGAACTACTGTTTAAATCTATTTTTCGATAAGATACCATCCGCCAGATGATCCAATACACATACGCCGTAATCATACAGAGCGCGAGGAATAAAGTCTCTCGAACAAATGGGGGGAAATGCGATGTCCAGAAGGCAGATGTCCTCTGGTCAGTTTCACTCGTTACATGTTCCCGATAGTCGCTCGAATGATGCTTGTACAGGCTGGGCAAGCGCGCATTTCATGCGGTGCTGAGGAAGTTTGAGATTTACAGTTCCTCACTACTCAAGCTATTGGCATTTGAGCTCGCTCTTCCGAGTAACCAGCGAATTGGCCACCGATTCAAGAGACTTGTCAAGGAAAGCTCGTCCATTATGGTATCTATAGGTCTTTAATTTGCTGCAAGAACTCCCCCCCTCGAGCCACCAAGACATGCATGTCCTTGTCTTTCCGTTCTACCCCCCCTGTTATTAATCCTGCAGTTATAGTACCAATGAGTATGATTTCATATGATACTGGGGTCGTTCTGTGCAATCACATCAGAAGACTATTGTATGCGTGTACTCCTCTGTCCGTGGATATCGTACCGCATTATGACGGCGTGGTCTAACCCACATACTGTGTGAACACGGCGACGCAGGGGCTTCCTGGATAGGTTACCTCCGAAGGTTAACCGGAACGGCTTTGTAGCACTGCCTGCCTGGCATCCCGCTGGCAGGCTGCATTGCGTACACGCGAACGGCCTCGAGGTACAAGGCATTGCACAATACAATAGCCGAGAGTCCCACTTAGTCTGATCATCGCCACACAACTCTCTCTCCTTCACTTTCGAGACGAGTGGATCCTTGTGCGCTCCATTACCCAACCATGGCTCGTCGCTCGACCGTCACAGCCTTTGTTGCACTTTCGTTTTTGGTTGTCTCGCTCGCCTACCTTGCCCAATCCTACGTCTCACCTCTAGGACCAGCACCACACCTCGGTACAGGTCTCGGTCTCTCAGTTATTCTTTCGACCTTCGTAATTTATGTACAGGCTGCTGTATATGCCCCCTTTACACCCCAACAAATCCCTCTGTCGGGCCAACAGTCTGAGCGGGAAGCAGACGCCGACTATCCAGAAGTTGCCATCGAACCACGACCCCGCTTTGCTAGGCGAATCATTGCTATCGGAGATATCCACGGCGACCTTGAAAATGCAGGACGTGTGCTCCAAATGGCTGGTGTCGTAGACGAGGATGGGAACTGGAGCGGAAACATCGACGTGTTCGTTCAGACAGGCGATATTATAGACAGGTCTATGCTTTCGTCATCCCCCTCCAACTCTGCTAATGTCTCCCCAGAGGTGACGACACAATTGAGCTCTTCCAATGGATGGAAGATCTCAGAGAACAAGCACACGGTGTGGGAGGTGAGGTGATTAGCCTCTTAGGAAATCACGAGTGGATGAATGCTATTGGTGAGTCGTGGACTGCGTACGCTTCACCGTAACCCTGAAACATACCCTTCAGGTGATTGGAGGTAATTACCTGCAACATCCCGCTTCGCAGATCGCGTGACAAACACACTCCACAGATATGTTTACCCCTCCGAAATTGAGACGTTCGGATCCATCAGCGCGCGACAAAAGGCCGTCACGATCGGATGGCTCGGCAGCACCTGGGCATCCAATTACACATCAGCTGCACGCCTTCCTCTTCACAGTCTTCTCGGACCTCCCAATACCGACTATCCCCCGGAGAAGGGCAGCATGTATGCGCGTGCAAATTCGGGACCCCTCTCCCATGCAGCTTTCTCCTTCGTGCATGGAGGGCTAGCGCCAACATACCCGAACCTCCAGCCATTTCCGGGTGCAATTAATAACCTGTCTGCGTCGCTTCTTCGTAGACTGAGGTCTCGTTCGCCACAGCCTCCCCCTCACCCACCCCACGCATACCCTGGATTGCCCGCAGGGACTCCGCGCGAGGAGGCGCGTCTGTACGGCGGTGATGGTCCTCTGTGGTACCGTGGGTGGGCAGAGGAAGAAGAGTCCAAGGTATGCGAAAAGGTGGACGAAGTTTTACAAAAGACTGGTACGCGTCGAATGGTCATGGGACACACGCCCCACTTGCAAAGCATCGTTGCGCGCTGCGGAGGCAAAGTGCTCATTATTGACACCGGTTCGTTGCTACGACCCCCTAAAAGATGAGAGCTAACTATGATTATATACAGGCATTTCACATGCGTATGGAGGGGCGCTTTCTGCTTTATCCATAGAATATACCCTAGAGCCTGTCAAGGGAGGAGGCTGGAAAGAGCAGGAAGTAGTCAAGGCGCTGTACGCTGAACAGGAGGATGAGTTGCTGGTGACGGCTGTTCGCGAGTTCGACGGGGACTTGTGGTAGCCACATTAAGTAGTGGCTAGGGGCTTGGACAATGACGTCGGTCAATTCAGTCGGGATTGTTATTTAACAGCGCATTTCCTTTGTTACACTCATCTTCTCTCTGTTGTATGCCTACTTCCCCAGCGATTTCAGTATCTAGTGGTCAAACTCACTATTTCGACGCTCTTGACATGCAATCCACTCGTCACACAGCCAATGGGAACGGCGAAGGACCAGGAAGCAGTTCCATTGATCCCCGTCCTGAAGGTGAGAACGATGACTTCAGAAACATCGCTGTACCACCTTGCTTCACAGCTTCTGGGAGTCTGAGCGAACCAAATCAACCTTCTCATGCGGAAGGGACGGGCTCCCCTGCGAAGCATGCGGATGATGAAGCTGGACAGAAGCCGCCTTCCCTCCGTTCTCTTCCCATCGAACCTGAGAATGAAGCAAAATACGTGTCTGGAATGAGAACGACATTCGGTAGCTCTTTGGCAAGAAAGGAGTCGGTTCGGACAAACAGAAGCACGCACACCACTGGGACGACTTCTGCGTTTGCGAATGGCGCACCACTCACGGGTCCAGACGCCGAACCTGATGTCGATGAAACTCTTTTCGTCAGGGGCGAAAAAGCTGAACGATCATTGACTCAAAAGCAGAAGGACCGTATTGCGAAAGAAGAGAGTGGGTTTTCCACCCGAGATTTACACCGTGACGCTGACGTAAAAACACAGAAAAGGAGTCCAGGAAGTTTGGAAAACTTCTCAAGACGGAATCAAGCAACGAAAAAGTGGCTTTAGACTCGGCTCTGAGGAATCTCTCTACCCTTCAGGGCCTTCATAAGGCAGCGATCAAACGAGAAACAAGAGCCGAAGCCTCGCACGCCAGGGCACTCTCCGCAGCACAGAAGGCCGAAAGCAGATTTCAGGGGGGAGAGGCTCGAATGGCTGAAGTACGTGCCCGTGCGGAAACGCGTTTAATAGAGGAACGCGCACGATGGGAAGGCAAACAAGGTGAACTCCAGGCCCAGCAAGAACGATTAAGCTCGGCAAGAGAAACCGTGAAGGATACGGAAACGCGAATCACTGAATGCGCGCGCGAGGTGGAGAAGCTTCGCGTCGTAAAGGCAATGGACGAGGTTTGTCAATGACACCACGTACGTGGATGGGGCTGACCTTCCCTGTAGCGCGAAAGAGAGGCAAAGTTGACTGAACTGGTCGGACAGCAGTAGGAATGGGTATCGCGAAGAAATTGCACAAGGCACTCCCATGATGTATAACGATGTTTCTGAGATGGGAAGAATTAGTAAATCATCGTGTTGGAATCACGAAGAACAAATAATCAGATGGCTGTTCTTAGTATTTAGACTGTTTTTCACCAGTGCCGATGGCTCAGGTTTGGGTGATAACCGATATCATCGTGAAGTATTGCAAAGAATGAATATTTGACAACGCACCGTAAAGTGAATGGATGATAGTAGCGTCATATCAAGTACTAATGCATTGTACTAGTAGCACAGTAAGCCTAAAACATCCAAGCACGAAGGCGGCTTGACCAGAAAGTCGGGAAAACTTGAAGGAGGAAAGAAAAGATGGCGTAGGCGGAGTTTCGGAGTTGCTACACCTTTAGCGCGTGTTCAATTACTTCGTGGATCCTTACATCATGTAGCCTTTGGGCTCAACCTCACTTCTACACTTATGCGTTCATCGGAGTCATCCAGTACACTTCACCGTCAAACGCTGTAATTCAACCTTTTGAGCAGGTTCCACATATATTTGGACTACTAGTACCGAGCTTTCTTATCGAACAACTCTACGGACTTGATAGGCAACTTGGACAGAAGCATACTGTAGAAGAAAACTTGCTTAACCTGCCAATAAAACTGGTAACCACCGGTTTTGACCATTGCTCCACTGATGCGTTGTTTCGCATAAATCAACTGAAGGTCGTACACTCACTGAAACCGCGGCTACTTATTTGACGCACATTAGTCAAACTGTCTCTCAGAATTGTAAGTTGCCCACACGGTCCAAAGGTCTCATTGCCTTTGAAACTACCCCGGTAGCCATAGAGGAGCAAGCGAGTCACCCTGAATGAGCTTGGTGCTTGAGGATGAAACACGCATGCCCGAAATGGCGAGATGCTCTATGCGAGACGCTACCAGGAAATGTGATGTGTACATGGATCACTTGACAACCGTTGCCTTTATTATGCTACGGTCAGTAGTCGTCTCTATGCAGTCGACCACCAGTTAACCGTTTTGCTGGTGCTCTATCCAGTTATATATAGGTAAGTAGATCCCGTTTCCAGGTATAAAAGTCAGTCTTGTCATGATGTTGTCCCATTTACTGCTCACGGAATAGTGTGGTTTTGCGATGATGATTCCGTGGAAGTTGCTGTGCAGCTCGAAGGACCAGTTTCATAATTTGTTCCAGCTGCCAAGGACATATTACAACCAGATATCTCACGTCCCCAAGTACTGCCGGATTTGCGTCGTCATGGGTAAGGGGGGCTTCATACTGGCACTGCTACTGCTTGTCTGGAATCACAGCCCTGTCGTATAAGTGCGAACACTCGGTGCTCGTGATGAGCATGCTCTCTTTCATTCCTTTGGCAGCCTTCGCGCTCAGTCTCGTTTCCGCCCTTCAGTACCATGGAGCCGACTTTTCGTCCTTGCTTCTTGTGGAGTCAACAGCCAACGTCAAATACACTGTGTCGTCGAACGCCACGCCTCAACCGTTTGAAAAGGTTCTTTACAACTATGGTGTCAACCTCGCTCGTATCCGTATATGGACCTCTGGGACATACGACTTGACCTATGGTCTTAAGCTTGCTAAAAGGGTCAAGGCTGTTGGCATGGACATTTTGATTGCCCTTCATTATTCTGATACATGTAACGTCCCTCAGACGAACCCGGGCCCCAAATGAGCTAATTTTGCTGACCACAGGGGCCGACCCTGGAGACCAGCACATTCCTTCTGATTGGCCCACCGACCTCGACGGACTTGTGTCTCGAACTTACAAGTATGCCTGTGGTCACCCTTTGCGATCATTGCTAACGCGTCACTGTCTCTAGTTACACTTACGAAGTTGTGCAGGCATTCAATGCTCAGGGAACTCCTATCCAATTCATCCAGGTAATATAACCGCCAGTAGTGCTTGCGGTGTTATTAACATCAATGCAGATCGGTAATGAAATCAGCGATGGTCTTCTCTGGCCTACAGGACGGGTTACTGTCAATGGTTTCCATCCCGCATCCCAAATTCTCCACGCCGGTGCGCTCGCAGTTCGTACGGCTTCTCCGTCTACGAAAATTGTCGTCCACCTCGCGACTGGATGGTATCAAGCTGGTATCTCCTGGTTCTTCGATGGGATTTTTGTCAGCGAAACCGAAGGGGGCTTGGGTAGTGGATTAACACAGTCGGAGGTCGATGTAATCGGCCTGTCTCATTATCCGTATTATGGAACAGCGGCCACCTTCTCGAATCTGAATTCCACGATAGATCACATCGCATCTACGTACAACAAGGTTCGTGGCACTGCATTTTGTCTGGTGAATGACTCGTTCTCATGAAAAAAAATCCAGGACATCATGATCGTCGAAACCGGATGGCCTGCAGTGTGTGACACGAGAACAACACCGCTCAGCGAACCAGTTATTCCTGTCGGTATCAAGGGGCAAATCTCGTGGATCGAGGGCATCGTGGCCGTTCTCAACAGCGTGAATCGTGACCATGACGGCAAGGCATTGGGAGTCGTGTATTTCGAACCTGGCTGGGTTGGAAACGCGGCCCTGGCCTCTGGCTGCAGTGTCCGTTCCATTTTATTTCTCGAATTCAACCTGCCAGTTTGCTGACTGACTTGGTTCAGGATATCCTTTTGGTAACTAGTGATGGTGTAGCCAGGGAATCCATGACTATGTTCTCAAGCATGTGACGATCTCAGTACTACAAGCGATCCCTTCGGACATGCAAATTGGATGTAGCAATTGGATGGAGTAATCTACTACAATACTTTTAGGTACACTACGTTCACGCATGTAAGCTCCTCGTTTGATTCGGAAAAGAGAGTCAATGTGTCTGCTCGATGTTGAACTGGAAAGAGCAGTGTACAGCTGTCCGTGGGCGAAAGGATTGATCTGCAGATCGAGAATGGAGCGGTCGAGAGTAAATCCTTGACAGCCATCGGAAGTAGTGGGATATGCGCGGGATGCAGTGTGTTTGGGGATTCAGAGCATCCGGAAACTGAACTTCGATGAACTGGTGCCCCTGTCGTCTGCACGTCCCGTGGTTGAGCGCAAGGTGCGAGAGGAATGAAGATACTGATACTGTGGCTGACGGGGATGGGGCGGCAGCGAGGCGGCACACACCACCTGACTACGGACTGCCGTCTGTTGGACATGGCAGACGACGTGGCACGGACACGGACACGGACGACGCTCAGAGCAAGTCGGACAGTTCCGTTCAGCTTGGCTATTGATCGAGGTGGACACGGCAGGGATCGCACCTGCAGTTTCGCATGACACGGTCATGTGGGTGGAGAAACTGAGGAATGGAGAAAGTGTGGCAATCGACGGATGAGAAGACGACGATGAAGGGACAGCGAGTGGGCACGCACCACCTCACTACGGACCGTCGTGGGTTCGACAGCACAGGCAAAGTTACCGCACGACGGGTAAAACATCGGACATCTTGGACAGTTCCGTTCAACAATCGTGGCAAGGAAAGTTCCCTCATCCCTCCAGCACAAGGATGGGAAGGAGTCTTGCTAGGTAGTACTAGCACATATGTAGGGTTCGGAACATGCCGACGAGTGTAGACGTATTACGTAACTGCACGTCTGCCGCAGAGAGCCTGTCTTTGTACACTGGCTTAAAATACACCCGATCATCATGCACATGATTCAGAACCTTTTTCCGAGTCGCACGAGCGGAAAGTTTCAACGAGGGTGGACTTTGGAGGCGATCGCTCCTCGGCATGCACTGGCATCCCGTAAGGTTTGGTACGAGTGAGTCTGCATCAATGTCTAGAGTTTCTGTCTTAGTAACCATTAGTACTCTAGTACCAACCAACAGGCTAGTATACCAGTGGTGGTCGGGCCCAGATCAGGCATTTCTGCTGTGGGGAAAAGTGTACCGGAATACATAGTCGCGATCGCCGCTCTTCGACTCATCGCACCACTCAGCATGGTCTGCGTCACCTGGATGTTGCTAGTATCTGTGTCCACTGACCTTGACCCAAAATGGAGACTTTTCTATTCCTGTTTGCGGATCTAGGCACCTTTAGAACCCACTTTTTGCGTTTACCTGCTGGGGCGATATCAAAAGGTGCGTACCCTCGTTCTTTGACATGCTCGTCATCCCGGTACGTCCATCTTAAAGGTCATTTTGCCATTTTGTCAGACGGCGAAGCACCCGAGACTGTCCTGCGAAGAACGTCGGGCGCCCCTCACGAGGTGCTCTGCAGGCTCGGGTCCGCCAACTACCCATCCGGGTGGTTCTTCCAATCTCGGAGTTTCCACAGGAACAATGTCTTGGAATTGCTTTTGTGGGCTTTGTTTTCGACGTCGATGAACGCACACCGGGAAGAATGGGAAGACGAGATCGTCGGATACCTAACGACCGCCGAGAACGTCCTCGGACAGGAACTCCCGGACGGCTACAACAAAGATACCCAGTGCATGAGGCGGTCCCCATGTCGCACCGACCATCGCTGTGGTGTTAGGTATACGACGTGCAACGGGCTGCATAAGTGACCTTGAAGGCGTTTTCAGATCACCGGCGTCATCGATTTTGCGACTTGTATTAGACTGTATTCACTCGGGTTTCACGGTCATGATGGCGATAAGAGGTTGTGTTATCACAATTACATCATCACAAGTGCCAACAGCTGACAACCCGCATGTTCATCATGATCCCGAACGACATCAACCCGAGGAGATGAACAAGATGACCAAACTATTGCCAGTGGTACACCTTGGTGGCGCTTTGCAAATGGTCTACCTTACAAAGCTCGTCCGGACTTAGACTGCTTGTCTATCAGCACTTCGTTGCTGAGCGATCATCTCATGGGTCCTACGACCATAAATTGCGCAAGATTCATGCCGGTCGAGCAGCCCACAGTATTCTTACCCACCACCCTTTCTAACCTATAGCACCAGCCATGACCTCTACACAACAGATCCCCGCGCTATTCAAGCCTATCAAAGTCGGCCGGTTGACGCTCCGGCACCGTGTCGTCCTTGCCCCTTTGACCCGTTACCGAGCATATGCCTCCCATGTTCCCGGGCCTCAGCACGCCTCCTACTACGCTCAGCGTGGTTCCGCGCCAGGAACCTTGCTCATCACGGAAGCCACCTTCATCTCCCATGATGCAGGAGGTTATGCTCATGTCCCAGGCATCTACACCGACAAGCAAATAAAAGGCTGGAAGAAGGTACGCGTGTTCTTCGTCGCTGTTTCTCAGAAGCCGTCTTACGGAGTGCT
>JBBPRQ010000683.1:0-17598 GCA_038093095.1 Boletus insuetus | reverse complement strand
GGAGAGTGACCGCCGACGAGGACGCTGGCACCGAGGGCGACAGCGTCATCGACGTGTCGAACGACTTTGGAGACCGCGCGGTCGTGGATGAGCGGGCCGTGTGTCCTGTGCATGTTTGTGATGTATAAAAATATCTCATGATCTAGAGCTAGCGCGGAGCGGAACAGACGTACGTCGTTTCGTCGAGCCCGTTCCCGACTTTAAATGCAGCCACTTTCTCAGCGAGTCGAGAAGCAAAGTCGGCGTAGACGGACGATTGGACGTAGATACGGTTGGCACAGACACAGGTCTGTCCCGATCCGCGGAATTTGCATAAGATGGCTCCTGGACAGAACAGCATTAACGAACAGGACTTCCAGAAAGAGGATTTAATACTACCTTCAACGGCCTTCTCAATGTCGGCGTCGTCAAACACGATAAATGGGGAGTTTCCACCGGCTTCTATCGACATTCTTTCCATGAGATGAGTAAGAATCCACAAACAGAGAAGAGGAAGAGCGGACTTTTTCAACGTCGAAGCGGACATGCTATACAAGGACTTGGCAACGGGCGTCGAGCCCGTAAAAGAGACTTTTCGGACGACCTTGCTTTCGCACATCTCGCGGCCAACCTGTTGAACGTTCTTTTGAGTTGTGACCATGTTGATGACGCCGTCGGGTACACCCGCACGTCGAGAGAGCTGAATAAATGGTGATTCCATGGTCACGCACAAATGTCAAGTCAGAACTTACTTCAGCCAGGGCGAGCGCAGAAAAAGGGGTCTCGGGTGGCGGCTTGATGACCGTCGTGCAGCCTGCGGCGAGCGCTGCCCCAAGCTTCCGGGTGATCATCGCAGACGGGAAATTCCACGGTGTGAAAATTGACCTGCCACGACGCTAAAGCACGTCCAACGTTAAACGGGGGGACAACACGTACACAACACCTATCACGAGTGGTCAGCCACGGAACAAGACGAACATAACTTGGACCTACCAACAGGTTGCTTGATCACGACGTTCCGTACATTGGGAAGTGGAGAGGGAACTTGTTCTGTGAAATAGGTCGCGCATACGATCGGCCTATCCAGTTCCAAGAGTGCTTACCACCATATGTACGGACGGCTTCCTCGGCTGTGTGATACCGATCCACTTTTCGTGTCTTGGCTCGCGAAGCAAACAGAGCTACTCACCAAACCACTACAAGGTCCACCAGTCTGGATCAGCTTGGACACACCGTGCATAGTATATACTCCTTACCTCCAAGAAAGACGCACTGTACACGTTTTCACCCTAAAAAACCGCACTGAGACACAAGTAAGAACTGCACAGGGACTAACGCACCTTCGCCTCCGCCAACGTCTTTCCGTTCTCCAACGTCTATACCACATCAACGTTAATCACACCCAACCCTGCGACACGACGCACGATAATGCGAGCCAAGTCGTCGTGGTGTTCTTGCATCAACCGGAAGAACTTGATGAGAATGTCGTGTCGGTACTACAACCAGGCAACGAAAGGCTCAGTCAACGTATTCCTTCCTCCACCCAAAACGAGGACTGACCTTGGCTGTCGTCTTTCCCCACGTTTGAAATGCTTTTGCGGCGGCAGTAATCGCAACTTTGGTCTCCTCAGGTCCCATCTCAGGGACCGTGCCTAGTTCCTCCTCGGTCGCAGGGTCTACAGCGAGGGAACAAAAGCCACATATGAGTATGAGTATTCATGCGCCTAGTCAAGTGCGCGCCCCCAAATGGGTTGGAGACGAGAGTCCGAGTACCCACTTGTCACGAGGATCGTCTCGCCCCCAGTCGCGTCAACCCATTTTCCGTCAACGTATCCTTGCGTCTTGATCAGTGTTGGATCCTTGAGCCCCCACTGGAAGCAATGACAGTCAACCGTGTGAGCAACTCAATCCGATAATGCGGGGACGCACGATGCTGGTGTTGGTGGTGGTGGTGGTTGCCATTCTGTACCACAACGTCGACTTCGGGTGGTGGCGAGTCGCTAGCGTCCTTGGTGCAAGAACCCTGAATGATATCGACGAGGGAAAGTGTCGGAGTGGTATCATTTCGACGTCGGGAATGAGGGAAATTATCAGGTGGTACTTAGTCCGGGAAGGACCGGTTATCAATACCGGCTATCCAATTGGTGGCTACTACCAATGCACAAATCAGCGTTTGCGTCCCTTGGGCCCACCCTTGCTTCCCTCTACTTGGTCTAAAAAGCCACCCATCTCGAGCGCATTCCGTGCCGCGTGATTGATATGCTTGAACCGATCAGGTCCGAGATGAATTCCTCCAAACCACCTGGTAACAACGACGAGCACGTTATTAATCTCCTGCACGCAACCAGACGTTCAGCTCGCATCAGCCTACAATACAGCGCGCCAGACACCTCAACTTATATGGATGAACCTCTTACCAGAATGGACAGTAAATGTGCGAGCCGACTCCCTGCCGCAGTCTCGCCGTCATCGTCATTGTCTTTTAATGCGGCGTCGATTCCCCACTTAGCTTACGTCGCCCGCGTCACAAGGTCACCCACCTTGGTGGAGTACGTTTCCGACTTGACAGCGCCAGGCATTGATGATCGGATGCGCCGCACGGGCGATGTGTCGATCGGATATCAAGTGATTCAATATCAGCGGAACCTTGGATCAACAAGTTCCATTAGCACACCACACGATCCACCAACAAGAAAGACAGCGCGCGGCGAACCTGTGACGGATCTGATATCTGACACGCCCGCCCTACAAAAACGCTCTTCCGGTCCACGATTGGCTCGACTTCGATAAGCTTGATTCCTTCGGGGAGTGCCGCATCTTGGAGAGGTGATGTGGGCCGTGACACCTTGCCTAACCCCTCACCGTCCTCGTTCGTCGACTCGATCGGTACTTGTGGTGCTGAATCGCGCCTCAAGGCGTCCTCTCGTATAAGCTCCCCCGCTTTTTCTCTGTTGAGCTTGTCTTCGTACCATGCTTCGGCTCGTTCAAGGATGCTCTGGAGTCCGTCGAAGACGCAGACGGTATCGCGGGACCACTCAACACCAGATATAGATATAAAGGTGCGGAGTATCGACCCAAAGAGAGACGCGTCAACACCATACGCACCGATGTAGCGCGAGAGGAGCTGCAGCTGGGGTGGACTCTCGGCGGGGTAGGAAGGAGGCAGGGAAACAAGGATGCGGATGGATACGTCTTCGTAGGATGGAAGACTATCGAGGCGGTATTGAAAAGATGATGATGAATGAGAAAGGATGAGACACTATCCGGCTCACGTACATGAGGGAAATCACATAGCGAATCGTGTCCGTTCCATTACTTTGAGGGTTCCCATCCGAAGCATGTGCGGGACTCCCAACTCTCGAACCATGCCAGAGATGGATCGCGTTAGCTCCATAGATGGACTGCAACACTTTTGATGGAGGAAGAAAATGTATAGAGCATGGATTCAGCATGCCCTCGAGATATCGGGAACCGAGGAATCAAGGTATGATACTCACCACCAATTTCCGAGGCAACCTGCTCTCGGTCTGGCTGCATCATCAGATCAGAAACAAAGTTCTCCATCTCAGCTTCCAGTTCTGTAGCATTATCGTCCAGTCCGCTCTCCATCAATGACGGGGAACGAGGATGTATACTTTGGGTAAAGACATTGTCGAGATCTTGACGATTGGTCCTGATATATATAGTTTCAGACACCGCGTTCACCACGGTCATACTTCAATCATGTTCCAAATGTCTGATCGCGCGGCGTACGCGTCCAACGGTCGTCATGATGCTCTACAACTCATAAATCGAGGACAAATCTGGGTATACGACGATCCATGCAATGTTTACTGTAAATCCAGCACGAGCCAATGATGATTTTAAGGATAACCCCAGCTCTCCACCACTAACATCTGGGCAGTTTAGAGGTTGACGTTGATGGGGTCGCAGCCGAGCGCGACGAGGCCGCCTGTGAAACAGGAATGAGCACCGGCGCAAATGAGACACGGGCCAGATTTTTTCAAACTGCTTACTGAAGCTGTCGTTTTCGCAACAGACGGTCTGGCCAGTGCTGTTAAATTGGGTCAGCGTGTAATTCTTCGACCGTGACGATAGTAACCCACCAACTGGAACCGCTGCCAACACCGATGAGGTCGATAGGACTGCAAGTAAGGCCGATCGGAACAGCAACGCTCGAGACGTCGATGTTCAGCGAGCCCAGCAACTGCGCGATGGCGGGAGTCACGGTAGATGAAGTGCTGTCACAGCACTGGATGGGTCCAGTTGAGCACTCGGGATAGCTAGTAGCAGCGGTGACGGCAACAAGAGCGAGAAGGGTAGTCGCGACGAAAGATTTAGCAAACATGGTAATGAATGAGAGTGGCTTGAACTGATAGAACTGGTTCTGGGTAAATGGTGTCGACAGTGTGGCCTTTTATATCTTGACGCAGAGCTTGAGCATGTTGTCCTCATGCCTCTCGGTAAAGCTCATGGAGCGATTTCCGTAATGTTTTTCCCGATACTCGCAAACATATCCACGGAAGTAAACTGTTGCCTTGGCCGAGTGAGAAATTATTCGGCTCAAAAAGCTGAGAAGTATTTTTGGATCAAGGCGCACTTGTCAAGACACGACAGCCGTGGAACAATCGAACGCGATGGTGGGAGAAAGACCAAGCATCGAGAACTGGGAGTCAGTACAAGTGAGTCCTGACCGCACCTCCTTCGCAAGTTCCTTGCGTTACCTGCGTTATGATTTTCGGGCTCGGTGAGGTGTCCAAAGAGTCTCGTCGGTTCAACATGTACATTTGGGATTGGTACAATTTCTGATTCGTTTGTCTTGATCAACACGGGATCAGAGGACGCGGCGGTTGTAGACCAGTACATATGTCAGCAGTACCCGTCGGCTCATTACATGTGGCCTCGAGGGCGATTGATGGGAAATCACTTGAATCTTGCTTGTGAGAACTTCGCTGATCAGGCGCGGAAACCAGAAACAAAGACCGGGAACGCGTCGCAAGTAAATTCTGAAGCCCCGACGTTGGCTAAAAGGAAATTGCACCTGAAATTGCTTGCGTTTTTTGCAATGAGTCGACGGGATAAAGGCAAGGCAAGACTCGAGCGGCAAGGCCGGTTCATGTCTACACAAGGAGTGAACTGACGTGTTCGGAGGATTCGGCATATCCACCCCGCAGTCGGTGGAGTATTCCTCGGATCTTGAGGGTGACAGCGCTGGGAGCACAGTCATGTATACGCGAGCGTGTAGACGGCGCGGCCATCTACGCGGTGGAAAAGGAGGGCATGGACATTTGTTCAGCACGAGCCTGAGGTTCCATGACGACAGGAAGTCGGAACTCCGGTCCAGAAAATTTTATGAAAAAAATTGCATAGCCTCATAGTGAATCGAATGAACCATACCACTGGCAAGGAGCGTCCAGGGTGAAAGTACATCTCGTAGATGACACCCGGGTTGAAACAATTTGGACGAGGGGGTAGAACAATAGGAGCTGGAAGGAATGGTTAGCAAAGGCATACACCTACTTTGTGTGAGAGTTTGCCACTGCAGATCAGATTGTCGCCGGTTCCGAGACCTGGTGTTGTCCATATTTGGTATCTATTGTAGTTCACTCGACGTCAATTCTGCAGCTGCAGGGCCACCACCATCCTCAGAAAATGAATCTACACCCTTGGCGTGGGCACCGTGGTACGGGCGTTGGCACCCACCCGCCACGGTCCCTTGTAGTACTGCCCAAGAGCCAAGCCACCAACCGCAGGGTCCTGCACATTTCTCCTTAAAAAACATCTCCGTCGATAGTATGAGGTACACTGGCGTATGTATTTCACCACAAGAGCTTGGGTTCACAGTCAGCTACGGATATCGTGAGAGCACCAGAACGGTTTATGAATAGGCTTGTTCTCTCATCTACAACCTGATTCTACAACTGCGAATAGGATGCATGAAGTCGGGGAGTCTTTTCCATTGCACCGCAGTGTAATGCTGGGCACTGCATCAAGGTTTCTAAGCAAATATCACGATCCCACTTTCGAGTCATACAAACACCAGACAAGCAGCCCACCTGATATTTCTGGTGCTTGAGGTTTCAGAGCCGAGGCCACCTCTGTGTTCAGGTAGAAGTTGATGAGGCCACAGCCAGGCGAAATGACGCCGCCTGATTATGAGCGGCTGCAAGTAAGACCGACGGAAGAGGAGACTATCGAGACATCAAGATCAAGCCGATGACAGATCACTAAAGTGACAATGAATGTCGCAGGACTTGTACAATGGATAGCAGGTCCAGTGGCAGGGTAAGTGAAGACAGGGAGATAGTTGCGATGAAAGTTTGAAGAACATGGGAAGCGACGTATGTTTTCTCATACTAAACCAAATCGAGGCACGGTAAAAGTGAACCGAGTGGAGTGATTTTACGTGCCCTGTCTGCTTGACTTACATCCCCTTTGTGTTCGCCGTCAAAACCATCTGCCGCAGGCGGAGGATAATTATTTGCGAAAATAGAAATCACGAAATGGTTGCGCTGACGGCACGGAGATTGCGGCAAAGGATAAGGCAGGCATTAAATTGATCGTGAGCGGGAAAACCATTACATTGACGGGGACGAGACAATGTGAGAGTCCGTTTGTCGAAAGCGTACCAAATCGATGACATTAATTCTTGTCTGAGTTTGTGCGGATGGGAAGCAGGAAGCTGCACCGTGTCCAAGTCTGCCATAAGAGACACTGGTGACATACATACCTCCGCCCTCTCAAATTCCGAATGATTTTCGTAGTTCCAAGGAGCACGACAGCGGGTGCGTACAGTAACGAATCCCTTGTACCGATACAGGCTCTTCAAGACGGGAATGATTCTGTTCTACGATACGAAAAACGCTCTTACTCACTCGAGACGTGTTTGGCGCAGCGAGGACACATACTAACAAATGAGGTAACGGATCCTGCTTCGTTAATAAAGACTTCAATCGCTTGACTTTGTTACTGTGCACACATGTCAGATACGCAGGATAGAGGTCGCAGCACGTTACTCTGAAACACCGCGGAGACAGTGGGCACTGGTGTCCAGTAAGCCTGGGTGACCGCGGAATGGTCACAACTGGTCCTGATCGGACAAGTCTAGTCGCCGATCTAAGTGACCGATGCTCAAACCACGTCGAATAAAATTGAATATTTGGATGGATGACCAGAATGCTGCCCCGAATGCGAATTTTCGTTGGATGGACACCTCACAGGTAAGTCACGCGAGGGCAAACCTTGAATAATAATGACAAGTTACCCACGAAGGTTCGTTTAATTAACTCCGACCTCGATAGAGTTAGCCTAAGGAAGTACAGTACTCAGCCTCAGTGATCAGTAAAAGTAGTATTGACACGTAACGTTCTTGGAGAGGCTTTGGCATGATGAGTGAGCCCCGTGAGCTCCCATTGGCAGATCAGAAATAAAGGAGTCACCTGATAATATGGACAACGATTCCACCTTTTTCTTTGACCTAGAGGAGATCTATTAGTGGGGTAAATTGAATTATTCAGCATCGAACGACAAACTTGGGCAAAGGTACGAAATGTGCTCTGGTTCCTTGAATGCCGGCACAACATCCCGTGTCCTCATGGTGCAGAACTCCTAAATGACTCTTGGGGTTGATGGTGACTGGCGTGCACAGGAACGAATCTTTATATGGCACCGAGCCTTGCTTATCATAGCTATTGACTTGCACCCAAGGACCAGCATCGTTGGAGACTGCCCGAGGAAAGTTCTTGATGTCGAAGAATTGTGAATATGTTTGCAAGTTCCCGCAGCAAGCCGTCAGCGGAAAGCTGATAAGGGGCGGTTTCAGAGCGGCTTTGGACTCCGCTAAAGCGACCTTGACCGTCTTTCCCTCAGGAGTCAGCTGCCTTCTTCTGAAGAACCACTCACTTCAATGGTTGCTCTTCTTGATATTCCCACCGTTGGTTTGTCCACCGTCAGCGCTTGACAATGACTTGGCGAAGACCCTTGATACAGGCCGCCGCATCAGAAAGGCTAGGGTCGCTATTCGGAAAGGAAATGCACAGGTTCGCGTCATACAAGTTGACTCATCTTCGCCGTCAACCGAGAATTCACAGTGCTCGACTTGAACGACGCGATGCTTGTCGTGTGGGCTGACGAAGAGGCAGTGAGCTCGTTGTGGACGACATCGAGGTGGTTGGTGATTATAGGATCGTGAGCGTTCAAAGTGAGGCTTCGAGATCGTCGCAGGTAGAGAGGTCCCACTCGCTGACTTTGAAGCGGGTGCAATTAAGTGCCGCAGTGACTCTTGCCGGGGTGCGGTCGAGATTCAAGCAAGTTCCCTCTCATCTTTACCTCCATCATGACTGCTCGAGACATGAATGAGCCCATTGTCGGTTCAAAGCGCGCTCACTCTCCACGTCCAGTACCTGCAAAACGGGCAAAAGCTGCGCAAGCTTGTTTATCATGCCGGAAGCACAAAACGCGGTGCGAGATGCTTGATGGCGACAACTCTGGGACCCAGTGCCATCGTTGCAAAGTACTCAGTCTCTCCTGTTCTTTTGAGGATGGCTCCGTACAATCTTCTGGGCCTTCTTCTGCACGTAATCAACAATCCGAATGCGCTGTTCAACCCCATATCGATCGGAGATCCTCTGTACAGCTTCCTAAGAAGCCACAGGATGCTTCGGTGGATGATGCAAGGAGACACCCCAAGGCTTGGGGGAACACATACTCGGATGCCCTGCCCCCGTTCAGAGCGCTACCGCGCGACGTGGAAGAAGTCGAGTTGCTGCATCCGGAGCGTCTCCTACCTGAACAGCATTCCCCTTGGGGTTTCTTAAAACTTCCTGGTGGTTTCGAATCTACCATGGTTCCTATTCTCGCAATACAGGCACTGACGCGAAGTGGAACAAACACACCAGATCCATCTTGGACCAAGGTGGATCAGACACTCCTCCACATACTGGGCCGTGAGCAGGTCAAATACTTGGTTGACATGTGTGTACCAGTTATCATCTATACTCGGCGTCTTTTAACTGCGTTTGGTTCAGGTTCGAGGAACGGTACAGCCCCTGGCTAAACTTACAACCCGGCAACCGAAGTGATGGTCCACTACTTCGTCTTGCCCAGTGTTGTGTAGCTTCTCGGCATCTCGAGCCTTCAATACGCTCTATCGTCGCTCCGCAGCTCTACCGATTAGCCGATGAAGTTATCTTCAAGCAATCCTTCAACCCACTCCCTTCCACCGACGTGATTCACGCCACCCTTATCCTCTCTTTGTGGGAACCCGTCGACGATGCGACGCCAAAAGAACCTCGTGATGGAAGACTAATAGCCGCAACAGCAGTCAGCATGGCTGTGAATCTTCGTTTGAGCGAAGCTATGGTGTATGCTCAGACGCTTCGCAATCAGAAAAAGCCGAACGAGCCCCCAAGCGCAGAGCTCGTCGAAGCACTCGACAAGGCACGACTAGTGCGTCCAGCCAGATCGGTGTCTGAATATAAATTAACTAAGTATCATCTAATTCCAGTGGTTTGCCCTCAATACCGTCGAGTCAATGTAAGTCGATGCTGTCCTTGTTCGTAGTACAAGCTGATTTACTGGGGCCCACAAGGCTCTGTGCTGGAACTGGCCGGGAACCCATTTCAGATTGCCGAAGTATGGTATACGAAGCCCTTGAGACGACCTCATACGCTACCATTGGCTCAACTCGAGATTTGAGATTATGCCTTTTCTGCCAACTGCTCGCCACCACCCGAACGGGACTTTCGATACGACTAAGGACTCCCGACGAGCTTGGCGTTTTCTACAAAGAAGTTCTCGATTTCCTTGGTCATATGGACGTTATTGAGCGTCTCATCTCCCCACTTCCAGGTACGCTTTCAGTTGATCATCTTTTGCCATTATTCCTTGTCCCGGTTTTTGCACGAACGAATAGTCCTGACCCTAACGCCCAGTTTTAGCAGAACATGAAATCTTCTATTTCCACATGCTTCAGGTTTACTACCAGTCATGTCGACTCCTCGTACTCGTTCACGCACTCATGCAAGCCAAGATCGCGCTCGGTAAAATCAGCACCCATGGCCCTTGGTTTCTCTCTGCGGAGCACAATGGCGTCAACCTTGCGCAAAGTTGGGGTCATCAGGCCCTTGTGCTCAGCGAAGCGATATTGATCGCCACAATCTCACGGTCCGAGCTTGCACTGATGAGCACTGCCCCAGACAGCCTGTTCAGCATGATCACGTTGGCCACGATCTTCGTCTTACTGTCGAAATGGAACGTGCTCGAAAACATCGGTCAACAAATGCCAGGATCTTCTGATTCCATCTTGGCAAAGATAATCGAGAGGCTGTCGCTCATTGCCTGTTCACCTGATCACTTCGCCGCCAAATGCGCTCGGCTAATTGAGGCGGGTGTTCTCTCCTTCCGGAGGAGAAGCGAGAGATCGGAGCCGGAGCCAAAAGTGTTTTCGCGGCCGGTAGTACGGCACTTTACAGAATATGGTCCCTCGCGTAGGGGTACCAGCATGTCGAACGGAATGGACACGGGTGGGTACGCAGCCGGGAGCTCAACTGCGGGTGTTAATACGGGAGGCTGCCTCGCACCGGGCCCGGTAGAGCCTCAGTATACCTTGCCCAACCTTCCCATGAGCGATCCAAGTTACTTTGTGAACTCGGACATTTTTTTCGACAATGACTTTTGGTCGACGTTCATGTCAACTGGGACATGATAGAGATACGTTGGGTCTACACCCCTTCATTTGTTCATTTGTTCATTCGGTTCTTTTACTGTTGTCATTTATTGTCTGAAAGACATTTCAGTCGTATATAGTCAATCCGTGTATTTATTGTAATACCTCAGAAGTATCGTATATAGACGACTAAGGTAGCTCTGTAATACTATTTATTTTCTGTTGCGACATGTGGGATTCTGGTCAGGCTACGATCACCCGGAGGACTTCTGGCGTTGACTATTGACCATGACGGGCGGCAAGAGGCACGTCGACGGGAAGAATTGACGGCGAGGTCAAATTCAAACCTCGAGCTTTGCTTTCTGTAACACCCGTCTTGGCAAGGGCTTGATAGGACGGGAAGAGATGGGCTTCATGTTAGTCGACGAATCCGACTGTGACTCTCCATACGAGTCACCCGAGTCGTCGCTGTCGTCACTAGAAGAACTAGAACTAGACTCCCCCTCCGAGCCCAAGCTGGAGGAATCAGATTCAGATTCAGATTCCGACTCTGACGAGGTCACGTTCGGGGTGGAGTCTGCGTCGGAAGCAGGGGGCGAGTGTGATCCTGGTTCGGGGCGAGGTTTCACCTCCAAGACGCCCAGACCGAGGTTCTGAGAGGCTTGGTGAGCAATGGGCGTCCGGATGTACATGTACGCCGCGACTCGGGAAGAAACGGATGGATGATGAGCGAGAGGAAGCGGGGTGACGTACCATTTCGATGTACCGTTTTTCGTCCTCGGGGATGTTTTCGATGTTGATGTCTTCGGGGTTCTGTCGAGAGAGAGCTTCATTCGAGGTAGCGATGGCGGGGAGGAAAGCTTGTACGCGTTCTAGCACTGTGGGTGAGGTGCTATGGATCATCGGGGATGGGTGGAAGCAGTGGGATGGGTCGTACGTTCAGTGGGAGGTTCGATCGGACCTAGTAAACGGTCGTGTCCGATGTTGAGGAGGGGATTGGGAGACTCGGTGGTCGTAGGTGATGTATTATCGAGTCGCTTGAGCAGAGTGCCTGGTAGTGCGTTTGATGAGTGGTGATAGATGGACTAGGAGCAAGTCGACGAACCGATACGCTTTTGTCGTTGTTCGTCGTCCTCGACGTCGAGCAAGGCGGAGTCGTTGGACATGGAGGTGATTTGGATGTTTGCCTTTCCGGCGTTCCATTTTAAGGGAAAGTACCGAATCTAGCCTGAGTCAACCTGAAACTTGCCTTGACGGCAAACTATAAGCTCGCCGTCGTTGTACGGGAGCGTCGACGTCCGCGCCGTCTCTACAGGAACCTGCGAATGCCTAGTACACCTCCTCGGGTGCGTGTCGTAGTCCAACTTCCGTACAACAGACCCGACGAACCGCACCCCAAACCTCCCCATGTACGTGTCCTACCTCTGCTGCAGTCCACTAAACTGAGCGTTGCAAACGCGCACAGATAGAATGGAATGCCGAAAAGGCAAACATCCTCTGGGAAGTCATTGCGCTCAGTCGGACGAGCGATAACGGCGGTACAGACTGTGCGTCCTCCCTTTCCTGCCTCGCGCCGTCCCTCTTGTCGAACACACATACGCAGGGAAGGGCCTTGCGGCACACCTAGAAGTGCCTTTGCCGTACCTCCTTTATCGTGCACAGGCTCGGTACGAGGAGGACCTTCGTGGACTGCAAGACATACGAGGTGTCCTCTCGACCTCCGCACCTACCGCAACATCCTTCCCCGCTGCTCCGTCCACTCCCGCTATCACGACGCCTCGCACGGCTGACACGACACCCGTCATCCCTTCTGCTCATCCGCTGTCCATCGAGATACCTCCTTCCCTTAGCGCACGGCGGCTCTCTGGGAGCCAAAGGGTGACTACGCCACTGGGCGTGAGAGCGCGTTTGAACTCGCTGACCCACAAGTCACCGTCCAAGGCTCGCGGAGGGCAGGGTCATCTGATGCATGGCAAGATGTCCTCGTCCACCGCCACACTCCAGGGCACCAAACGCATCATAGGTCCAGTCCGTCCGGTTTCTCCGTTCTCTGACGAAGCTGAGAGCGAATCGAGCGATGAAGAGGAGCTAGCACAGAGAAAGGAAGAGGAAATGGAGAGACAAGCAGAGGAACAGGAACACTTGGATAAGAAGCTCGCGCAGCTGCAGAAGATGATGACGAACGAGAGATTGGGGCTGGTGAGATCACCCGTGTCCGCTGAAAAGGGCAAGGAACGCGAAGATAGGACAAGAGAAGAGATTGTGCGCGGCCGTCCGCAATTCCCTGCTTCCACCAACGCGGTGTCTGTGCATCCTAGAGGGGATGGTGGGGTTGGGACTATGCAGGGTTCACCGAGTAAACTCAGGTTCGATGAACATACAGGACTGGACGTCCAGCTCGCTGAGTTTACGAGTGCTGCGCGAAATAGGGATCACAGCGCGAGCGTATCGAGTGCATCTTCGCCTCAAGGGTCGATTCCGTCTATCCCTTCACCTTCCATATCTTCTTCCTCACCACCACCGGTGAACCGTCACGCTCCCTCCACGCATGATCACACTCGTGTTTCGATTCAATATCAAGCACAAGCAACACCCCATCTCCATCCAAATTCTCAATCTCCATCACTTTCGGGTTCTCCACTGCAGCGACACCTCTCACCAACCAAGTCTAGCTCTCCACCTGCAGTGTCCGTAAGGAATGCAAGGGGCCATGCTCATACGCGTCAGGGATTTGGTGCTCTCGGGACTGCAGGTGTGAGCGAGGGGGAGAGTAATCATGGCAGTTCGGCGAGCAGTTTCAGTGATCTAAGCGGTGAGCAGTCGAGTGTTGTGGCTATACAAGGATGGATCGTTAATGTAGGAAATCGATGGTAGACGCGAGTTTGTCTGCCTCTGCGCTGGAGAGCGCGCTCATGTCCAACATGCGTGGGACTGGGTCAAAAGCGTGAGTGACTCGTACCCTGTTCGTGGTTCTCTGGATAATCATCTGTTTCTGTCATAGTTCTGCTGCGAGAAGTAGACTGAGTGGGCGAGGTATTCGACAGTAGATGTGAGATTTCGTGTATTGTATGCCTTAATAATACAAGAGTGCTAGTAGACGTCCATATGACACACCAACGCTGGCGTCGAGAGAGACAACGTATGGTTTTGTCAGAAGGGTCATTGTACGATACGGACTATCTATCCACCATGAGATATGTTACGACTTGGTCCCACACATCGCTGTACAAAATCAACACGGTAAGCAAAGTCTATCCTTTGGACATGGAAAACCCAACATACCCTCGGGTTGCTTGAAGGGGCAATTTGAGAACTTATCTTCCAGATGAGAGTACAAGTTCAACCACTCGTCCAGCATACTAATGAATTCAGTATGCGAGACTTCTGTGCGTGATCCCTTCTCAGCCGTACGTCGCGTACTTCTGTAGAATATCGTGAAAGAAGCGTGGATCAGATCGCAGATTGGGTCATGCAGCTCCTCTGGCCAGTTGTTTTGGAGGCAATCCACGAATTCAATGCTTTCAATGATTCGCTCTACGCCACAGGAGGTCGCGACCGCGGCGTACTTGTTGTTCCCGATTTGCTCCGCTTCACCGTCTGCCCAGTTAGCATATTTTTTCGGCCAATTTCTCGTATTGGAGGGGCGGCCTGACCCGATAGATTGGACGAACCCGGCTTCGTCTGCGTTGGACAACTCCGAAGCAGAAAGTGGCCCCACGTACGAGAAAAAGAACAGCAAAAGGACGTAGAGGAAGGACTCTACGTCATCGAATTGCGTATGCCTGCCACCCCAGAGGACGTTGTAGGAAATATAAGGCAAAGTTCCCTGGTATGCTGGTGAGTTGATGCCGACGAGGGATTGGTGGCGTACGTACCGTCCGGAGAGGTTTTTCAGGAAGTGCAGAAGACCTCAGCCGGAACCGCGCAGAAAGTCTGGTCTTGTGTTCGATTGGCTGAGCCTGAGGTTGTGTAGGCTCATCAGCATTCTGGAGGATGGCCATGTCGAGGTCGATTAAGTACCCTCGCTCGTCTTCGGGACGAAGCCCGAGAACGATGTTATTCTCGCTGATGTCCCGGTGCATGATACCGATATTCGTGAGATATTCGTGCCCTTCCACGTCGTCATATCAACATACGATAATAACAAGAACGGAGAAACATACCTAACAGTGCACCGCGTAGCCCTCGTACAAAGTCATGCACGCCCCAGAAGTACTTCACCGGTCGCTTCAACTCGGAAGCAGAGACCGTCAGCACACGGTTCTCCACACCCAGTTCCTCGATCTGGGAATCAAGGAATCCCCTGATCGCACCCAGTGTTGTGCACATCTTCCCGCCCTTCTCTACCTTTTCTGTCCTGCATATGCGTCAATACAGTCTGCTAGGACACATAGGATAACACGTACATGAGCGACACGATCACATTAGGGTGGGGTTGAGACCCTTGGTCCCTCAGGCGCTTCATGACTGCATCCGGTTCCGCCAACAAGGTGACATCTTGCCATGCCATTCTCAACGCTATCCGCTTCGTGTTGCGCACGACAGAGAATACTGTCGTTCCCCTTCCACGAATCGAGCTGGCAGTAAACAAGGTGCCCAAGCATTTGTGACCATAGACAACATCCGGGTAGAAGACGAAACGATCTACGTCTTTGACGACGCTCTCTCCAGTCTTGCGTTTCTTCGAGGGCTTCCCCTCGTCGCCGTCATCTGTCACTTCGGAGTGATCCCTTTTTGTAGAAACTGGATTCCTGCAGAATGCAGTTGAGTCACCCCGAGGGCGGGACGCATATTGGGTGTCAGACATGGGCACTCGTAAAAGAGGAATTGGGACAGTCATTCCCAGGTCGACGTGACGCGGCTTTTGATGTTTATGCGTTTGGGTGCTGATTCCGTCCCACTAGCACCACGTCGGAGCTGTGGCCCGGGTCGTGGTCCGCTTGAATGGGAGACAACTTGAAAGCAACTTGTCCCTCTTGAGAAATGTGGATGAGAACCAGCGGGGTTAACATCACACTGTGATTTGCGTGGAGTCTGCAAGAACAGACTCGGTGAATTGTGTCAAGTCGCTGAAACGATCATGGCTGTACTTACCTCAGGGGCAGAATATCCAAAATAGGTAGCGTGGTTGTGGACTGTGGTGACAACTTCGTCCACACCGAAGTACTACTGCCATCTATCAAACACAATCAGCGCAGACGAGCCGTCACACGTTCACACAGTGTTGGAAGAGTATAAGACACGACCAGAGCGCGTTCTTGTGACAGTAAGGCCCTGATTTTCTCAACTGCTCAGAAACACTCATCATTCTCGTTCTGTGTTCTTTAACTTTGCGAAATGGCTACTGCAACATCGATCAACCCTCCAGACTCTACCAGCGCTGGAACAGACGCGGAAAAGTACGCGAGAATCGTAAACATCCGAATCGTACGTTGGTTACTTGTTGCACCCTGTCTCCCTTCTAACATTGCTATACATTCAGCGAAACATGATCGATTTCAAACGAATCCAAGATACCAAGGTTGTCGTGCCAGCACGCACGATAAGCAATCCCTCCCCTCTCAAAAAGACAGCCTCCAACAGACACCCAGGACAGACACATACCCGCACTGAAATAGACGGAGCGATGAACCACGAGCTGGCCAATGCACGCCTCCTGATGCACGATCTCGCTGACCATGTTTTCGGACACATAGTGTCCACCGAGCTGGCAGGAGATATCTTACAGAAATTCGTCCAAGACAGGGTCGTCCAGGTTTTCGAAACGGGGTCTCACAACTTCAAGGTCCCTCTACACTCGAAATCCGACGATGCTCAGAGCGCCGTTCAACAGGCATTCGAGCATGCTGATCGGTACGACTGTATTCATGTGGATACCCAAAGCGATGCCGGGGCGCCAGAAGGCTCGTCTACGAATACGAGCGGGAAGGGGAAACAGAAGGCGAAGACGTACTCGTTCGGCTGGACCAAGTTCCCTACGGAACCTCTTCTCGAAGACAAACTCGTCTCGTTCCTTAACGACATCACCGATCGTGCGTTTGCTTTCGCGAAACCCAAGCTAGCGGTAGCGAACCAGAAGCTGCACCATCGCTTCACGGCTCCCGAGGACAAACATCACGCTGTGCCACTATCGTACGAGCCCGATGGAGAGGACATGAGACCCGACTTCCTTCTGCTGCCGATCGAAGCGTTCTCAAATGACTTGAAGACGGTCGATCCGAAGTACGTCAACTCCACGGCCGCGCGCCTTGTCGGGGAGTCGAAGAACAAGGACGTGACTGCTGGAATCGAACAGATGCAACGG
Organism: Boletus insuetus; assembly: GCA_038093095.1. Lineage (NCBI taxonomy): Eukaryota > Fungi > Basidiomycota > Agaricomycetes > Boletales > Boletaceae > Boletus > Boletus insuetus. The sequence goes on along the minus strand of JBBPRQ010000683.1, from coordinate 649 downwards.
TATGCACGGGGGTTGAAACGGGCGCAGCCATGGGTTTATTATGTGCTTGGGATGACGGTCACGAAAGACAAGGTGGTGTTCATGCGTGGAGAGGGTAGCGGGATGGAACGTATAGAGCTGATGCTGACTGATGGTCGCGGTTGCATCGAATTCATACGGATCTTGCTTGGTCTTGCATTGGCGAACCAGGTGGACTTGGGCCACAATCCAGACGTGGTGCTGGGAAGGAGAGAACAAGCCTGCAAGGCTCTAAACGTCACTCGGCGTTCTAACGCATCAACTGCAAAAGCCGCGTCACGACAGCATGGGAAGGATCAAGTGGCCTCTGTCCCAAATCCTCTTACACGAATGCGCATGTCCGAAACTCAATATGCATCTCGCCCACGGAGTGATTCAGTTACTCTCCACCGAAATGCAACCCCGTCGTCGTCTACAAAGAGGGATCACTCGGAGATCGCAGATGACCGAGACGAGGGGAAGCGCTCGAAGAAACGCAAGATTGGAGGGACTGTCAAATACGTAGATCGTTCCCTCTTCTACGCGGACGCCGTCTACGGTCACAAATGCTTGGGCACGTTGTTCACAGCCAGCTCGATTCGTGGAAGGGGAACGACAGTATTCTCTGTCGTGCGCAGGGAGGGGCGGGTGG
>JBBPRQ010000682.1:0-17636 GCA_038093095.1 Boletus insuetus | reverse complement strand
GTGTCATTTGAATGATCCCCAGACCACCTCCAGACATCCAGCAGACGTCTAAGAAGTTATGTCACACGGATGTGTCATACCTGCTGTACTAGAGACAGTCGATGCGTCACCCGAGCCACATCACACTCATCTTTACACAATATCCAAAATATATTGCATTAACATTTTCCGTCAATCGCTAGTTCTCTGAAACCCTCATTTAGGCGTGTAGAGAGTCAGGGGACCAGATGGAGGTACAAGAGACGTCGAGAGCAATTGGAAGTGCGAGAGCGATGGAAACGGCGTCCAAATGAATGAGATGTGACAGGAAATGGACGACGTAACGAGTGGTGCACGCTGCGAGTCGGAATGACTCGAAACGAACCCGCTAGCTGAAGTCGAAGTGAATCAGCACAGGGAGCGCAAGCGCACGACATACAACGTACCTGAGGCGTCCACACCACCAAACAATTATCCCAGATGACCAACCCACCAGCTGAATCCACCACGTTGAGGACGACTCAAAACGAGCCCCAGAAGAGTCAGTTGCCAACACCACATCGAGACTGAATGTGGCGAAGCTGACGTATTGTATAGGTTGTATGTTGACGATGGTTGCCGAGGCGCGACACGCAAGAATGTGGCATATGGAGTCGATCGAGGCCAGTGAGTCACTGTCTCCCCGCACGCGAGGGAAGTACGTGTAGTACTGCTTCTGATGCTCGTACTGCTGGGTTGTTTCAAGTGACACGGTCTCACTCACATGGTCCAACTTCTCTGCGAGTCGAACAACGACCACCACTGGCAAGAATGTGATGGCTTCATCATGAGAATTCAACGTTGTCATCTGATTACTATTATGACTTAGCCGAGGGTTCAACCTTGAACCACACTGAGTCCTAGTTCTCAGTTTCCTATCGGGCTACCCCACACGCACTGCAACTCTCAGATGACCTGTCGTGGAATCGTCAGGTGATAGCGTCACGAACATGTCCGGTGGACGACATCCCGTAAAGTCCATTTTCTATAATCTCATTATGTCATAAAACAAGGGATGCAAACGAGTCAGTGAAGGTGGCTTCTTCCTTTCCTCGTGAAACTTGGACACGTTGTGATGGTCACGATTCTGCGTTGTTGGTTCGTCCTCGCATCCGTCGCTGCGCTCGCCAACGGCGGACGGGTGCAACCGCCAAACTTGCAACTCCCGCCCACTGCCACTGCTCACCAGAAGGCTGTAGTGGATCTCTTCACTGTGTCCTACGAAGCGTACAAGTCAGTGTTCTTTCGGGGGTGGGTTGCTATGGGCCTCACTTACGTCTTAGGGAATATGCTTGGGGTCATGACGATCTGCTTCCCGTCACGGAGTCGTATTACGATGGTCTGAATGGCTGGGGCGCGACCATATCAGATGCTCTGGATACTATGGTTTGCGTCCCATCTGACTGTGGTGTTCTACATACTCATGTGTATCTGTGCCCAGTGGCTCATGGGTTTTCATGACTTGTTCGAAGAGGCAGTCGACCGCATCGCGATGGTGGACTTTAGCCGCTCAAAAACAAATGCCACAGTTAGGTAAGGTGCCGCCGTACGTCCTGCGAATGGGGGTCTGATACAATGATACTCATCCCAGCCTCTTTGAAACGACGATCCGTCATGTCGGAGGGCTTTTAACTGCCTATGAGTTCTCTGGTAAACAGTACGATAGACTGGTCCAGAAAGCGGAGCAAGTCGCGCAACAGATGGCATATTCATTTACTGGGGTTAGTACATTTCCGTGACAACTTCTTGCAATATTCGATGCGAACGGGGTTCGCCGGATAATTCGATCCCTTACGGCTGTATTAACTTTACTGATCACACGCCCGTCAATGCAACAGTAAGTTTTTAATGAAAATCTAATGTTCGACTTACTGATGGGTTTCTTAGTCGAACATTGCTGAAGCTGGCACTGTACGTGCCTCATAGCCAGTCTAAGGATGACGCAGTTAACTTGACCGATAGCTCACTATGGAGTGGAATCGACTAAGGTGAGTAAGAGTATAGGATCCCTGCGATGTTTATGCTTCGATCACGAGCTAGCTTGTACACTGGTAATGACACCTACCGTCAACTTGCCGAGATGTCGGTGCAGCACATGATCCACATGGTAAAGTTTGGGAAATAGTCGTCCGAACAATCATCTAACGACTTCTTGATGCCGTAGCCAAAGGTACTGCCCGGAATGCCTGCTCAGTCCATTGATCCTTCGACTGGGGATTCAGTTGGATCGTACGTGGTACGTACACACTACACGATGGTTTTACACTTGTTACCAATAGATGTAGACATGGGGCGGGGGGTCTGACTCGTTCTACGAGTACTTGATCAAGTACCCCCGTCTCACAAACACCGATGATAATTCGTATGCAGACGCGTGGTTAGCCGCAGTGGATACCTCCATCGAAGTACTCTTGAAGGTACGTTCCAGTGATGGAGTCGGCTTGAATCATGATGTTCGTCCAATAGAACTCGACTGTGGATGATTGGGTTTACCTCGCCGATTATGATGGCAAAATCCTTCATGTCGGCTCGCATTTAGCCTGTTTCTATGGCGGAAACTGGATCCTTGGTGCGCAGGGAATGTTGGAGATTGTGATGTATCTGATATCGTTGTAGGCGGGAAACTCACAAATAATGACACTATCTTCAACATTGGTCTCCAGCTTACTGACGCATGTTGGAACACTTACGCGAGCACTGCGTCAGTCCATTCTCGTTCTCAGGCGACGACGGTATACTCACTCACCTGATAGCACCGGCATTGGACCCGAGGAATTTGCGTTTATCTCCAGTGATGGCAACTACACGGGCAACTCTCCGCCTACCGCAGGCCAAATCCAGTTCTACGATGAACACGGTTACTACATCACCGTATCGGATTATATCCTGCGTCCCGAGGTGCTCGAGTCCAACTTTTATGCGTGGCGTACGACTGGCAACACCAAGTATCTCGACAACGCTGCCAGTGCCATCCAGAGTTTCCAACAGTATCTCCCGACGACAGTTGCATATACCGGTATCAATGACGTCAACAACAAGACGTCGAGCAAGATTGATGACTTGGAAAGTTTCTGGTTTGGGGAGGTGCTCAAATACCTGTACGTGCGAGCTTTTGCGAGGCGTGGCGCTGTCAATTCAAATTGCATTCCTGTTGTACAAGGTATCTGACGTTTGACGATCCCAACAATATCTCGCTCGATGACTGTGCGTCCACTCGTGTCCTCGGGATTTGGGGGCTAGTGCTGAATGTTTGTTTTTGGTCTAGATGTGTTCAACACTGAGTGTCACCCGTTCAAAGCGCCGGCAGCCAAGAGTGTCTACGGTTCCGTTGCTTGAGCTTCCAACATACTGCCACACACAGGGGTGGGGTGGTAAGAGAGAGACGTCTTGCAAAGTGGAAACTATTTCGACGATGATTAACACTAAGAACCACCCTACAGGAAACAGATCGCGGACAAGCATATAGTGATGAGGCACAGAGGAAGGAAAAAAAGTGGTATGTTCCCAGAGCAGTGTGCTATAAATAATACTGTAAAATGTCAATGCCATTGATCCCCATACTATGCACAGCTTTGTAAGTTTGCCCAACACAGATCCACCAGGCGAGTCACCCACCCGACCATTTTGCACAAATCAATGTCCATCCTGTTGAATGGACAGAACTGAGCAGCTGAGAAGATGGAAAAGACGAGAGTCACAAAACTGATGGAAGGGTCCTCGTGGCTGTGCATTGTGTATGTCGTAACAGTACTTCCATGACACAAGAGCAGTTGGCTGGAACAACTTGACCGACACGACGACACGACGAATTCGACAGAATTATTGTACATATTTATGTCCATAGCTATTAATACATTTATTTGTTCAAGCTGCTGTCAACCGTCATACATCTGATGAAACTGCCAGTCAGCAGTGAGCTATATATATGTACTCGGCCGGGGCCCGGTGGCCACCGAGGTGACGCGCGGTGACCCAGGTACTCGAAGCTCGTTTCACCCCACAGGGCAAGAACAAGATCGCCAACAGGGAATTGTCGCAAACCATCTGGAGATCATCCTCACTCTGCCCTTGGTGCAAGATCCATCGTTAATCCACGCTGAAGAGGGGGATAGTATCACGTATCTCAGTGATAAGAAACCAGACTCACGACATATTCATATTGTTGAGCCATACGTTCAATTATTAAATTTGCATGCAATATCGTAATGGTCCTGTCACGTAGATGAATTGGCGTCAGTTATCGCCCTTACAATCACACTTACATAGACTATGCATTCACCTTTGGAAGGGATGCGACGCCGCAAATTCACAGCCGGTGAGGCACTGACGACAGCCAACGGAGCCAGGCCCAAGAGGACAGCAAAGAGCGAGAAACGCATTGTGGTCCAGTTGAGAGTCGGAAGACTGGATATAAGATCGAGCGCTTGGAGGCCTAGGGGGAGATACACAAGGCGCCATTTATACCTTCGTGGACTATCTGGGTACTTCGGACCCAAACAAAGCTCATCATCCTCGGAGTGTCGACTTGGATGAAGATATTATCCTACTGGTCCCGGATGGCTCAGCTCACCGCGTCCAAGTGAACCGAGTGAATGAAATCACAATATAGTATGCTTCCTTTGCACTTGATTGTACAGTTCTCGCCCACAAATGAGGTGGATTTGTGAACCCCCCACCGCGCGGTCAAGCTTTATGGTCCACATCCAGAATTCTGGATGACGGAAGAAGCACTCCGGGCGAGTCACAGGACCGGGCACCACGCGGCGGAGATTAGTTCCCTTACATGATCTATATCTGGCTCTCAGTGTTAGTGCACGCTGCAGTCAGATGATGCGCCGGCGATGTATGAAGTAACCTTGTGGAAGCATTAGTCCACGACACTAGTACAGTGAGTGGGACTATATGAACTGTTTCGCGGTGACAGCGCCAGACCAGATTCGTTGCTTGTTCGCCGGCGAGCCAACAAGTTTGCACGGCAATGATAGAGCCTCCCGAAGCGTTAAAATCGGGTCTGCGGCAAAGGAGCAATATCATGGTACACCGTGATTGGCCGAATTGGAGATCATGTGGCTCCGCAATCCTCAATTACCCGAGATAACAACGCCACGGGACCAGTCGAAGACGGCTGGTGGTAGGGTTCGCTGCGTAGCGGCACGGGTACCTGTCTGAAGAGTGTGGGCTGTCAGTGGTGTTGAAAGCATGGTGTCGCGGTACGAGAGTCGGGGCCGCACTAATCTAGTACTTACTGAGCAACCTCCCAAACGCGACAAACGTGCATCGCTGCATGTTTGTCTTCGGGCATAGAACTTAACATACCCCGATACTGTGACCCATACGTGACACATCACGCGTCATTTCCGACATGTGTTACGAAGGTCGCTGGAACGGAATGGTGTAAAACATGAACTACCATCATCTTACCATCAGGTAGCCGAAGGTATTACACCTCAAACCATAGGACCGACGGTCGGCGTTCAGCGCTCAATCTCAGACTCCTCTCATGCCAGCCACAGAGTCCCCGTGGGCGCATGCTAACCTTGTCAGTATAGAGATAGTTCAGAAGCGTGTACCATCTAGTCACAGGGCCAAGCCTCATTCAGTCCAAAAACAGGGATCACGCTAGGGGTGAGCTTACGTTTGACATGCGGTATCCTTGACAAGGACAAGTCGACTTCCCAAAGACCGCAGACATGCGGCGGTCTGCTTCCCCAGTCCATTGTTACCTACGGTTTCCCGAACCGTAGCCTCACTGCTCCCTACCGAACCGTCTCCATCCTTGCCCATGGCAAATGGTTCATCCTCTCCCGGTTGTTCCAGATACATGATGAACATGTCGGAGCTGACCAATTCAGAACTTTTTTCAGATAATCTATGGATACATCTCAGTTGGCAATCAAACAGACAATATGACGGGCCTCACGCATCGCTGTCCCTGGATACAGACTATTCCGTTGGAACTTCGAGATTTACGACAGGAATAGGGTCGTCACACCCATCGAGATCGCCGACTCATAATCATCAATCAGTGCATTGTTGGGAACGTCATAGTCTCTCATGAAATTGACGAATGAAGAGTCGGGAGAGTTGATGCCCACTCAATATTGGATACTGCTGATGAATGAGGCAATCGTTGATTTATGAAAGAACCACTCACGGTCCATGAAGCATATCGAACTCTTGGTCGGGAGTGCATTGTTTGCGAAAAGAGCACGAGGTTTCATGACTCGACCAGACAAAAAGGACTTTGCGAAGAAGAGATGAAACCGAGTGTTGACAAGTTCCTCTCCAAAAAGATCATTTCCTCGCAAGTTCTTCTAAACACTCCAGTTTACTAGGATCTAACATGAGACAAATTATGATCAGGCACCTACTTGGTTGAGCGAGGGTGGAGTCGCTGTGTGTTTCCGCGAATCCCTCAAACGTTGAGCGTGGGGCTAGTCCAAGACGGACGTAAATAACATGGTAGTAACGTCTGCTGCATAACGGAACGAGTGCCTGTCGGTGTCACGTTCAAGGATGTGGATGGTCCGAGTCAGTGGTATTGGACAGTATGGTGTTGCAGTACGGTCGATTCACTGACCTATAGAGCCATCCGTCCTAGTTAGGATGCGGTTGGGCGGTCATCGATGTCATCCCAGCAACCGAGATCTTCCGCTTCCAAGGACCGGGTCCCGGACGGTCGACCGAAATGGATGGATCGAGACTAAGTGGGATAACAGATGTGTTCGATGACAGTTGCTTGACATATCCATGCCTTCGAAAATTGTATCTAGATCCTGATGGAAGGAACTCAACACTTAGGCAAGTGCATATATTACACCTCAAACCAGCTCCCTGAGTTTTGGCGTAACAGGACCGACGCCCAGCGCTCAATCTCTTCTTATGCCAGCTGCACGATTGACAGTTGGATTCTACGTTCGGTCTGTGCGAAGACAGATGATTAAGAAGGTGTATCATCGGCACAGCCATAGTGGATGTAGGCAACGAGGCTTGCGCTCCTTTCGTTCTAGACTTGTTCAGGACCGAGTGTCACGGTCAAGCGTCTACGATTTTTGGTACTTGGACACTCAATGAACCACCTTGCCTTTCTCGGTTGGTTTTCTGACGACGGTATGGATCACGATATTGGGGAGGTCAGGGCAAACCATACTTTTTTTATTACTGCAAAAGAGTAACCAAGTCATTTCTAATGTTTTCCGGCACGCCACTCGCCCGTCGTCGCAAGCGCAGTCTTGCCGGCAAAGACGGTCGGAAGAGCCAAGATACCAGCATAGAGGAGTACCTGTCCCAACCTGAGATCTACCCAGTACCAGATGAGGAGTGCCTCAAAGGCGCCGAGGAGCGCAGTGAATGGGAAGATGCGAGGGGACGACAAGTGCGGGACGCGCACGCCAACCTTGGACCACTGAGTGAACGTATCAGTGAGTTGGTGTCGCTAGGTGAGGACAGGATGCGACGTACCAAACCGAGTAATACAGCCCACGGCGCGAGCACAAGGGCGGCAAAGAAGGCGGAGATGACCTTGGGGGGAACTTTTTGCTCGGGATGGAACGTGTGGACGATGGGCGGCTGGGGGTGGAAGGACGCTTTGTCAGGGTGGGGTGCAGGCGTGGCAGACGAGGGGACGTAGAGGTCAAAGAGGTCGAATGTAGCCGGATCGTGAATGAACGAGCCGAGGATGAGGGATACGGCGAGCGGGCGGTCTGTCGTCGGTGGGACGGATAGAGGCGGACGAGCCATGTTCTGCGAAAGAAAGTGCGTGAGCGTTGAGATGGTGTTCTTTTTGTACTCGATACACGTACGAGCTCAAACTTGGCCTTGCCGCCTGGGGTGACACGAACGGGCTGAATGCCTTCTTCACCAGAGATGGTGTCGTAAAAGCGGAGGAAGGTCTGGTGGGGCTGGACGCCGTTGCCTTCGCCTGTTTCGGTGATTTGGAAGGTGAGTTTGAGGACGTCGGAGGGACCGAGGGTCAATGGCTCTGGCTGTTGGGTGAGGGAGAGTCTGTTGGGAGGAAGTCAGGCGGGTTTGGTGGTTCGACGAGTGACATACGTGTCTGCGCGCAGCTGGGATGCATCCGAGGAGGTTATGGTGAAACGGGAGGATCGGATGGAGAGAGAGGCAGCATGGGCGTGGGCGACGACGATAAGCAGCCAAGACAAGCAGAAACTGGTAGGGGAGATCATGGTCGTAGTGCAAGTTGGGTCAACGTGTCGGTTGCCAATGTCTAATTAACCGAATCAAGTAAGCTACCAAAAAAAAGGCTGAGACCCCACCGTGGTTCGAACACGGGACCGCACGATCTGCAATCGTATGCTCTACCACTGAGCTATAGAGTCGTCGTATTTTGGCGATCTGACTGCTGATCAGTTGGTTAGTACGTTGCAAGTAGCTCAGTCAACAATAAAATTTAAACTTGATGCTCAAGCTAGCCGATCATGAACCAGTATGCAGGAGTAGTACTGCCCGAAGTTGGCAAACAGAATGGTTACTCCAAATTTTATGATAAGGCCTTATAATGCCTTAGTAATAGATTGAATTTGTACAATAAAAACATAAGAGAATCCTTGTAAGGCCTTATAGACTCCTTGTATTGGTAGTCTTCTGGAAAATGAGCATCAGACGGTCAGCAATGACAAAGCTTGATGGACCCTGTACTGCCAACTAGAGTTTCCCGTGTATCGTGCGCTTTGGACGGGTATGCCGCCAACCACAAAAGGTACGTACCAGCCGTTCGCAAGTACTTGTATTGACTAGCACCCGTCAACTTCCAGGTGGATCAAGAACGATTGAAATCGATACTCAACATACCATATTCTCGGTCTTGTTCGCCGAGAACGGCAAGCAAGTATGGAGCGGTGGTAACGAGGGGATGCTTCGGCAATGGCGAGCAGAGGATGGACAAGAGGTCGGCGAACCAATTCGAACTGAGAGGGCAGAAATCGTTGCTGCTATGCTGTCGCCAGATCGCAAATGGCTGGTGTGTGGTCTCAGGCGTTTAAACCCGCATGACGGAGAGACGTGGATGACAGTCTGGGACGCGCAGACCCACAAAAAGGTGCAGGACATCGAAGGCCAGACCAACACAGTGCTCTCGGTGGATATTTCTCCCGACTCCACGAAATTTGCGACGGGTGGGTCTGACAGGAACGCATTCATCTACGGCATGACCACGGGAGAAAGACTGGTGGGCCCACTCGAGCACGATGGTTGGGTTGTGGCAGTACGATTCTCCACAGATGGCGACCGCATCGCCACCGCTTCGGTCGAAAGGTCTATCCGCATTTACGACAGCGAGAATGGCCAGCAGCTATTGGATATCCCCTTCCGGTTCCCTACATTTATATCGTCACCGCTGTCCTGGTCGGCCGACGGTCGTGTACTTTTTGCTGTCGCTTCAGGTGTAGCCAGGTGTTTCGATGCGCTCTCGGGAACCCGGCTCAGCCAGTGGCCTCTTCCCGGTGGTGATTCTGGTGAATGGTCCGCTTCCATTGCCCTAGCACGCAATCACAAGTTTATCGTAATCGTTGGATTCAAGTCACTATCTTTTTGGGACACATCTACCCACAGGCAAATCGGTACGGTTATCCAGCACGCAAGTCCTGTTTATTCTGTTGCGCTCTCTCCCAACGACGACTGTATTGTTACTGGAGAACACAACGGGAAGGTTACCCTCCGGGGCCTTCGTGACATCCTTCCGAGCCCGTACTTGACAGCAGATGCAAATGTCAGTAATCTCCCTTGTTAAACTTGAAAGTCGACGGCCTAACAGTTCTTGGCTTACTCCATTTTCTCTTCCCAGGGTGAGTGTTTAAACATTAGAATTCCCGCTTGTCTCGACTACTTCTTTTTCCCTTGCAGCGTCACAGTTGCACTTCATGCATATCAGTAACAAGACATTCAAGCCATGGATGCGGGGCGACTTGGCTTGCGTCGAAGAACTCCTGACCCAAGATATCATACATCCATCGGACCCTTTACATCATGCACGCGCACTCGCTCACCGTGCTCTTGTGCGGATTCGTTCGAAACAGTGGGACGTGGCTATCGACGACGCTGAAAAGGTAAATTTCGGGTCATCCATCGTTCGCTGTTGTCCTTACTATTGTACACCAGTCTATCAAGATTCAACGATCCGTCATTGGTCATATTGCACATGCAGTCGCCCTCGTTGGGAGTGGGGAGCACCAGTCTGGCATAGATGTATTTGACATCGTGTTCAGTTATGGTCTCCCAAGTGAAAATAGTAGACTGCTTTTGCTAATCAAGGCATGTATCCCTCGTATTTTTTGCTTCCACCGCTGATCTTTCGTTTCGGCCAGGCGATTATGCTGTTTGAATGTGGAAAGCATGATGATGCTATTTCGCGTGTAGACCAGTTGATAGATGTAGTGGATGAGGATCAGTCACCATATATCACTGTCAGGGTATGTCCACTGGAAGCGTGAAAGTCTGAGCAATGTTAACCCAGGCGTTGTATAGGGTCAGATGCTTCTTTTACTTGGAAGAAAATTTATGACAGAAGGAGACAATGACCACGCCATAGCATTGTTCAAGCGCGGGCAAGGAGCTGTTCCGTTTCAACAAGGTTCTTACCTGGCGGTTATCTCCCTCGTAAGTCAGTGCATTTAGTTTTATCTGCAATTGTACCAACTTGATCTGGAAGTTATTTGGATGGAACTTTGATCGACTTGCCCCCTTAATCCAATTACACTTATGGAAAGCCATGTATGCTGTTGGCGATACTGAAGTGGAAGAGTCACTTTCTACTGTTGTAGAAGCTTTCGGCGAAGAACAGTTGACGAGCGAGGCGACTACAAACTGGGACCCTGGTATGCTTTGTTATGACCAATCTAGAATGACGCAGCTGAGTATACAACGTCAGACCTAGTTCAAAGGTGTCTCACGGCATCTGAAAGCAATGGTGATGAAGCAACGAAGTCCAAGAATCCTAAGCGAGCGATCGCACAATACTCCGCTGCATTGTCTTTGAATACGTCGAACCCAGCGGGCCTCCTCGTGAAGCGAAGCTATGCCCGGATATTACTAGGACTTTGGGGAGATGCATTGAAGGATGCGGATGATGTAGGCCACGCTCTCCTTGGTTTCTCCTGGTCCTGAATTTAGACAACTCAGGCAATCAAGGCAGATCCTTCGAGTCCATGGGGATACGAGAGACGACATGTGGCGCTGCACTGTTTACGGCGCTACGATGAAGGAATGAATGCATTCGCTCGCATGCTTTCCCTAATCGAGTCATCTGTTGATCAAGACGTTCGTCGTTAGTGTCACTCTACTCATCAAAAAGCGATATTGGGACTTATATATGACGTAGGACTGGGCAAGAAATATGTTGCACCATCCCGATTGGAGGCAATCATAAACAACGTGGTTCGCAGGGTCCTCAAGATGACCCCACTTGTGCTCATTGACGTCAGGAGTGGTTGTCTGTTTGATGAAGTGGGACGAATGCATATATTCAAGTCAGAGCCAGAGTTTAAAGAGCTAGTTTCCTCCATGGCAAGGCAGTTGGACAACGGACACATCCAGCGAGTGGTCGAAGAATATTTCCGATATGTGATGCTCTCGCATGTATGGGAAGGGAAGGAGCCTTCATTCCAAGATGTTGTTCTGGCCGGCTCGGTTTGGAAGCTGGATTCATCGTCACTGAACAAGAAGCTGCGCAAATTCTGTGAGGTGGTTCGCGCGAACGGATATCGGTGGGCGTGGAGCGACACCTGTTGCATCGACAAGACGATTAGCACGGTGTTGAACCAGTCACTCAAAATGATGTACAGATGGTACGAAGCATCCACAGCCACGTTTGTCCTTCTAGTGGATGTAGCATCTCCATCGGGTCCCGGCGACATCACAGGCAGTATCTGGATGACACGGGCTTGGACCTCGCAAGAGCTTCTCGCACCCAAGGTGGTCCGATTTTATACCAGAGATTGGAAGCCATACCTCGGTGACAACCTGTTCAACCATAAGGAATCACCAAGCATTATGCGAGAACTCGCGCATGCCATCAAGATCACTCGCGAAACCATCATGGATTTTAACCCCGATAACCTCACTGTCAGAGAGAAGCTACGGTTAGCTTCGACACGCAACGCGTTGGTGGAAGAAGACATCGCATACTCGCTGATTGGCATCTTCAAGAGTGATATCCGGCCGGACTATGGAGAAGGCGATGCCGCGCTGGGCCATCTACTGGAGGAGATCGTGGCTCGTTCAGGGGATGTAACAGTACTGGACTGGACTGGCGAATCATCGCCATACAACAGCTGCCTTCCTGCCACCCTTTCGGTGTATAGTCAACTTCCTTCTTCTTCACCTGCCATCGATGACGCCGAAATGGATGTGCGTCTTACTGCACTAAGAAAATCACTCTCCCGGACAAATGCCACGCGTATCTACGGCCGAATCAACCGCTTACCCGCAGCCCACTTCGCCAACCGTCGACTACACCTCCCCTGCGTCATCTTCACAGTCGGATGGTTTGGTGTACACTCGGAAAGCACTTCAGAGAAACGTTACCGTGCCAAGGTATCAAACATTGGCACAGTAGAATTCCAGACGTCGGACAAGCTCTGGTTGACGAAGGCGCACAAGTTGATTTTCGTACATCCATGGATCCGCGAGATGCGTGATTCCCACCATGGTTTTACTTCGAGAAGCACGGCAGACGATGGTAATGAGGAATCTGATCCTGATACCGGGTCTGGTTTCACGTCCACTTCCTCATTGAATGACCTATCCCGGTCCACCAAGATGGATGAATATACCCGAGCCTTGCGGCTGGTTGCTCGCCTGGAACAGCCATTCCATGTGCTACTACTCCAGCAACAGCCCAATGGAGAGTTCAAGCGAGTTGCTGCTGAGCACGAGATCGTCTTGCCAGGACTCAAACTGGTCAAGTCCGCGACGGACATACGTACTGAAGTTGTGGAGATATTATAATGTGAGTATGCCGTGTACTGTATGAAAATGTGCCATCTATGCGTTCGATACTCATGTGGACTAGGGGCAGAAGTGTCGGGCGCTGATGGTGAGATGATTGGAGTGAACTGGTTGTATCATGCCTATTAATATGTACTTCGTTCGGTGAATGGAAATAGTGTACACGAGTAGTTAGGACAGTATGGACATGGGTGGGCAAAAAGCCGTAGGCTTTTTCCAGCTGGAAACTGGACTCGCGGAAACTGTTGGGCGAAGCAAACTTGGACCCCTCTGCCTGAAGGGCGAGGCCGTGTATAAACATTCCCACTCGACCTCGACTCGACCCCTCTCCTTCATGGTGACCAAGAAACGCCAACGCATTCTCAATCACAGAGCAAACTCATCCACCACGACTGCACGCGTTTCGCTGACCAGTCTCCCCATCGAAATCCTCGCTGAAATCCTCCTCTACACATGTTCACCTCCCACCGTCCTCGCCGTCTCTCGTACCTGTTCGTTCTTGTACAGTTCGCTCGCTCTGAACCCCGACGCATCCTTTATCTGGCGCGGCGTCCGCAAAACCTGCAGCCCGGTCGCTCTTCCTGAACCTGGAGACGGCTGGAAGAAGAGTGAGGCGGACTATACCGCCTTGGTGTTTGGCGGGGGCGTCTGCGAGGTATGCCACAAGGCTACGCGCGCCATGTATGCGAGCTTTTCAGCGCGGATCAGGTTGTGTGGCAACGTGAGTATGGTTTTCGCGTCCAGTACGGGTTGTTGACGTGCTTTTCGCAAACGGTAGTGGCATTGTCGGGCAAAGTTTCTCGAGTCAGTCTCGGTTCCGTGTCTCTTTTTTGATCGCTGACGGTCATTCTCTTTATTCATTCCGTCTTTTTCTCTCGATGTGTGTGCATCGACATGATGCATCCAGCGAGTCCCTCATCAATGTCACCTCACAGACTCAGGGATGGCTCCGTTCAACCTTTTGGGTACCCCCTGTGGAAAGCACGCGATGCTTTTGTGCGTCCTTGTTCTCGTGTCGTTTACCCTTTGTGACCTCGGTCTAGACCCATCCAGACTAGGCGCGTTAATCTGTGTGTATGGGTTTCATGTCATTGGGTACGCGACGCTGACCCGTTTCGGTCCGAGGGTACAGGGCCGCGCGGCGAGCTCTTGCTTCGCAAATCTGACTGGGAGGCATTTCAACGCGATGCGAAAGCCTATGATACTGCTGAGCAAGCTCTAGCCGAGCGCGAACAGGCCGTGGCGTTGACTGGTCTTTCACCCCCAGAAGATGAACAGGGGGAGGGTATTGTGGAGGTGTGTAAATGGTGCTCGATAACTTGTCTTGTTCGCTTATGCATCCCATTTTAGCGGTGTCGCGCGGCAAGGGAAAGGCTCCCTCAAATTATGGAGGTGTGTCTTTCCGTGAATGCTAGGGTTGGTCGCTTATTGGATCGAACGCACACCAGCTCTCGGTACGCTTGGTACAATGGAAGTGGGATTATGACCAAGAATTCAAAATCGTCAAGAAGCACAACGACACATGGTGAGCAAGACACGTCTTTCTTGTTCAACACATATATCTGACTTTGGATTATTGCAGGACCAAGTACCTGGCGCAAAGTGAAGGATGGAATCTGGGAGATCTCGTCGAGTCGCAAACCTATGGATGCTTGCAGAGGCGCAAGACTTTTCTTTTGGAGAAGATCGAGGTGAAGGGTATGTGGTCGTGGTGTAAATGTGTTGTGCACGTTCAACTGATGAACGCCGTGATACTCTACCTGCTACTTGACGTACGACCTGCCAGATGTGTCCCTTATTCGGACTGTAATCGAATCCGAGCTTCTGGCATTGCAAGCCCGTCACAAGCGTCAAGAAGCTGAAGCCACTTATAGAGGAAAGTTGACCGAGGTGAAGAAGGTTTATGAACGTATGCGGTGTGGGACTCTGGAGGTTGCCCATACGGGATCCTCGGGCGATCCTTTGATCCTTCCGCCGTTGTCCGTGTTTTGCACCCTGCCGTCCGTGCGTGCGCTCAAAGGAAGCCCCGATCCAAATGTATTGCCACCCAGCAGCACCTCTGACACGAACGACATCAGTTCGACCTTGGCTATTTCGCTCGTCAAAGCGGACATCCACACGTGGCTTATTCCCGTCCAAAAGCATTTAATGGCTCTGCTGGGTTACCCGAATGGATGGCAGAGCGCGAGCACGCTAACGCTACATCCCTTGAAGCGCGCCACGGCGCGGTTTTTCTGTCGACGGTGTGGCGAAGGCAGAGTAGGGAGGGCGTATCAGAGGGAGCAGTGCTTGGATTTCAAAGGTGTTTGTTCGCATGTTTGTGTGGCAGCTCCACGGAAGAGTATCGAAGATGGAAATGGGCAAAAAAGGGGAGGAAGCAAAGGCAAGAACGGCATAGAATGGAGGGTAGACATATTTGAGAAAGACGAAAAGGTATCTCGTTCTTTCCACCCGCCTCGATCGATACTGTACTCATACCCTTAGGCGATTCGTGTCATCAAAACCATCCTCAACCACATAGGCATGTCCGAGGACACTGCTACCGTCTCCACTATCAGGAAGGCGACAGGCGGTTGCATACGATGCATGTCATGCAAAGGTTGGATCGTCATGGACTTTGATACTGCAGCAAGTATTCCGTCCTGATTGCAGAGTTTGACCCGCTTGACCTTACATTACAGATCGGCCATGCACGCCGCCACGAATCTATGGAAATTCAATGGTTACCCACGTTCTTCTGGAGAATGATGTATGGCGAGCCCGTCGCGAGGGTATTTCGTTTTTCCTCATCCCGACCTGGGTTCGAGCGTGGCAACTGTGAGTTGCTGCTGGGACCCTCCTACCACGCAAAGAGTCTTTGCAAAAAGGTCGACTACGGATGCAAACATTGTCTCGTTGAAGAAGAAGTGATGGCTGGCATTGAAGGCCCGGGAAGCAGTAAGGGGGTGAGGCTGATGGATTTCAATGGACTGCGATCACATGTCAAGGGAAAGTAGGTTGTTTCGTGTTGGTTGGTGCAAGCACGTTGACATGGCCCCTTTTGCAGACATGGCATCCAAGACATTCGTGACGAGGATTTCTTTTGTTACACATCTATCAAGGATGGTGGAAAGGGGTAGAGTACATGCAGATATTCGTAAGATGACATTAGATTACAGCTGGATCAATTCAGTGAAGCTCTGAGTCGTCTGTCGAGGCAACCAAGCTTCCAAGCTCTGAAAAGGACATGTGGGATTGAGCAAACAAATCATGGTTTCTGAAACTGCGCCGTCTTGAAATGACATGTGCTGGGGAAGGTGACAGGATATCGACAAATGGCTCTGTGTCCGTGTCGGACGTATCTGGATGTGAAGCACTGTCTTGTTCGAGGTCATCTTGAGTGCTCAACGTATGCAACGATGTGGAAGAGGCCATGGCGTCGGGGTTGGTGCCCAAGGACGAGCCTGAGAAGATGGCGCGCCCGTTTGGGGACGGAGGGAGGGAGTGGGTGCGGAGAGGTGGGAGGGAGCGTGTCTGACTCGCGTCCCTGTTCGGATCCGCGTGTTCAGGGTCTGCGACGGGCGCGGGGCCTTCGTCGTCTGGACGGGGATCTATCTGAAGCGTCGGTGGTGGTGGTGGGGACTTGGTCTCGTCGTCGGTGCTGTCTGGTGAATGCTGGGTGGTGTCCCACCAGTGGAGGACCCACTGCACGGTGTCAGATGGGACGAGGTGTTGTGAGTGCGGTGTGCACGTACCTCGTTCAAGACGTACGCTGCTGCGATGCCGGAGAGGGCTGCTGCGAGGTAGAATGCAATGTCACTCGAAGTACGACGCATTAGGAGTGATGAGGAGGTGGTTGTGCGGGTGGACGAGTATTTAGCAAGGTCGCGTGGTGACCGCATGGAGAAGAGAATAACTGATCTCCTTCCGTCTCTCAGCGTCGTCGTACATCGCGAGAGCAGTCGAAATTGGGTTTATTTTTTTCGTTCGATTATAATAATTTACACAGGTTATCACATCGTCGGAGCGGCTTGCTCTTCCTCCTTCCATCCTCCTCCTCCTCCTCCTCCTCCGCCACAACCCATATCATGCCTGCAGCCGACAAACTCGATCTCGACAAGACGACAGACGACAGAGATGCCGACAACGAGAAATCACACTCAACCAAACCAAAGTCTTCTTCCTCAAAGTGTCCGTATCCTCTTCTTCTCTTGGCTCTTCGCCTCACCTTCCTGTATGTCGTAGCAAAGGACCTCTCCCATGTCCCCTGCAAGTTCTTCAAAGTCGGCGCTTGCACCGCAGGCTCTTCTTGCCCCTTCTCTCACGTCGTACACGAACCCGGTCAGCAGAAGGACGTCTGCGCGTGGTTCGTAAAGGGAAACTGCAAGTTTGGCCACAAGTGCGCTCTCGCCCATGTCCTCCCCGGCCAGAGCTTGTCCATGGACCGAAAAAACAAAAAGGCTGCCCAGCTCGCTGCCAACGGTGGCGTCCCTACCATAGCCCGAGAATCCAAGAGCACAAAAGCTGTTAAAAAGGATGGCTACAAATCTGCCCCCCATGGCACGTCGTCCACAGGTACCGGCTTGCTCTCCGGATCAACAGCCCCAACCCGCACCACTTCGGCTCGTCCATCTCGCCAGCGTCACGCCCGCAACTAAATGGCATGAGGGGGGTAG
>JBBPRQ010000681.1:0-17649 GCA_038093095.1 Boletus insuetus | reverse complement strand
CCATCGTGAGGCGCGTGACTAACTTGAGACACGTACCTCCTTGTTGCATGTTGCTAAGCTGAGACATGACGCGGTCTGTGTCCAGCTTTGCATACTGGACAGTCGCGCCGAGATTTACGAGCATGTTTTCGATGGAATGCCACTGGGAATGATCTGCGTCGGCGATGACGCGCGTATATGCGTGAGCAGCATCAACGACTGCTTCGATAATTGCCTGGTCATTGGGAAAAGAGTGGTCGTCTGCACCGGGGAGACGCAGCGGACAAAAGACGTGAGTGATGATGTACTCGAGAGCGAGATTGGTTTCCATTTGGTGTGTCTGGACTTGTCAGAGGAAAGGAAGAAAAAGCGAGGATGTCAGAGGATCCTGGATCCGACACGAAGGGCCTAATTATGTACTACTAATCATTTCATTGTCCCTTGTTGGTGCCGTTACTACAGATACACGCCTTGTGATTCAGAGGCCTTGTGTCAGCTTATTCACGTCATAGTTCTAGGCCCAACTCTACCTTGGAAATAGTATCGCCCGAAACGCTCGCCATGATGTTCCAGGTTGCTCCTTCTACCCACTTGACTCCGCTGCGGTGAGGGAACACGAATGCAATATTTGCGTTTGAGACCTTCGCGACAAAAGTAACTTGGTATGTTTGCCTTCGTGACTTCGTCGCCGTTCTGGGTGGTAGAGGCCCTAGAGGGACTTATCGGAGCTTGAATTTCACATAAGTACATCATGACAACACATGCCATCGAGTCATGGTACAAGAAATGACATTGATACACTAGATCATGCAACGGCCCCATCTGGTCGTCCGCGCCGTCCCTGTGCCGCTCTCAGCCCGAAGCAACGTACGGTCGCGCCCGCAAAGGTAACTTGCATCCTACTTCACCCGCAAGCTTGGGTCGCGGAAACACGCCCCTTCCGATCTCAATCTTGGAATTGACGCCATCACGCAGCTCAATGACGTAGTTTTTGACGAGCACCGTCAACACCACCTGCCGAAAAAAAAGAACGAACAGTACGGTCAGAATCAGCAGGTCCACGCACCCCGCCTACGCACCTTGAACTCTGTCAGAGCAAAGCTCTTTCCCAGACACGCCCTCGGACCGTCAACGAAGGTGAGCAAGTGTCGATGTCCTGGGATTTCTTTCGCCTTGGCAGGTATACCGTTTTGGCCATGCTTGTCCTCGAGCCATCGACTAGGTCGGAATACTTTAGCATCCTCACCCCAAAAAGCGGCGGAGCGGTTCATGGATTCCATCGAGATGGCGACGAGGGTGCCTTTGGCGATCGTTATGCTGTTGACTGGTTCGCCAAATTTCGTGCGGATGGGTTGGGAGAGGGGGATAACATCATCCTCGACGGCCTGTGCATCAACAAAGTCCACCACCAGCAATAGCGCAGTGAACATCAGACTAGGCAGTGTGGAGAAAAATGAGTGGACACGTACCACACGCGTGACCTCGAGAATAGGCAAGTGGATGCGGAGGACCTCATGGACGACGGCGTCGAGATAGGGAAGACCGTCAGTGAGTTGGTCGTACGTTGGGTCTGTGCCATGTGCCAGAAGCTCATTTCGCAGTCGCGTTTGAACGTCCGGGTGGCGAGATAGTTCAAGCAGTGCCCACTGAGAGTGTGTAAGCGAATTGATGCACGGACACAGAAGTCTGATTTACCGTCATGCTTACTGTAAGCGAAGATATCAATGATCCAGTTCGAGACCAAGACGCAGGGAAAGAAAGCACGCACTAGACACTGTTTCGTACGCAGCCACGAGCAATAGTTTCATCTACAGAATAAGGTTCGTGATGAACTCTTCATGCAACGACATGCGCATACCTGAGCGATGACTTCGTCTTTTGTCAAGCGGAACCCCGAATTGCCACTCGCTCCCTTGACTGTTTTTCAGTCACCCAAGTCAGGTATACGTTGTGACGGCGGGAGATCGGATTCGACCACGTACTAAGTAACCCAATTATGGATCTCTCTCCCTCCCCCTCGACCACACCCATCTCCAACTCCTTCTTTGTCTGAGAAAGCAACACGTTCGAGATCTCTTCCATCGCCACATTGAGCTTTCGGAACAGTTTTGTTCGTGATGTAGGGACATGTGCGAGGAGCGGGAAGACCTGTCCCAAGAGAACCAGGCCTTTGTTGAGAGCCATGGCGCGAGGGGATGTGGTGAATGTGTCGAACACTTCGGTAACGCTTGCGTGCTTGCCTTCGAGCGCGCCAAAATTGTGGGAAAAACCGGCGAGACCAATGGTATCGAGCCTGCCTCCTTAATTATAATTTAATCGCAAATTGTGGGTACGAAGAAGCGTACGATATGTGATTCATCCTTTAATACCGTCAAGTCAGATATGAAGGTACGAAGGGCCAATCCACGAAACGTACCAGCTTTGGGCCTCGATGAGGGCACTATCCCCACCGCTCGACTCGATGAGAACATCCCAAGCACCTTTCGCCTGTAAGGTGGGTTCACAATCATATCAGCTCATGTCTACGAACTGCATTACGATAGTGATCCGACCTTGTATGCTGAGTCATAGAAAACTGTGGTCAGCTCCCGAATGGCAGCAACGCTGAAAGCAGGCGTCAACGACTTGCGTTGTCTGATAAACTGATCAAAAGTTTGGCCCGGGGACATGTCAGATTATATATATACCTTCTATGATCTTCTCCATGGGCCCATAACAGACCCTTCCCATACTAGACCCGAGCATCAGCTATGCTGTACAACATGAGGATCGCCGTCGACCACGTACGTAGATGGCAAAGGATTTCTTATTGAACGGGGTCTGAATATATGTTCGCGATTCCTTGGAATGAAAATGTGCGATCGCCTTGGGATCACACAGCATGATTCTTTGAGTCCCCAACGTCGACGGGATCGCATATACTGGTCCATATTCCTGTGCCCACGCTTCATACAAGGCGCCGGCGTCTCTGGCACTGCGGATACGCTGGCCAACACCGTAAAGAAAACTCTCGCTAGGTGGTCCTCGGAGCTGGGTCGTGCGGAGTCGCCGGCAGTAGGTGCGGAGCAATTGAAGAAGGATCCAGATCGTTGCGCAAGCGACGGCTGCATCGATGGTTCGCCATTGACCGAGATGAACGTAGGTCCGAATGATGGCCAAGACCTCTAACGCCGACCTGATCGTGGATGATAATATGTCGGGCGGCATAGTGGGCGATATATGTCAGTGGAAACCGAACAACAACGTGGGGATCGTCCAATACCGTATACGTTCTACCCCTCTCATACCCTTTTACATGTCTTTCGCGCCCGGTTCATCACGAATGTTGACCCGATTCATACCTTATCCGGAAACACGAATGTGTTAAGGAAATTTGGTGAAACGAGGCATGAAGGGACCGTCGATGTGTGTCAATACGCTGCCCATGTCACCCATAACGCGTAACGCGTGAGTAGGACGTCGAGTGACCCACTGCGTACCTAAACCTTGTCATGCTATTGGCTGCTCTTGGTCGGGATGAACCTTGGGACGAGGATAGCGCCTGTGTAAGAAGCAACCTCCGGGTAAACTCGGACTCGTGGGTATTGCCACCGAATAACCTGTTCACAGCCACCATGGCAAGCCTCCAAACATGATTGTAACATGGTATTGGTCTCGTGACTGGACAACTTGAAACGCTTCAGACAGAGTCGAAGTCCAGATGCTCAAGCCCAGCTCGTTGCGCAAGCTCTAGCGGCGTTCAGCAGCAACAATGAGCACGGGGTCAAAGCTGGCAGAGTTCCGCTGGATGCCAAGGTATGCCCTTTTTTTCTCGTCATCCGAGTCATGTGTACAGTGTTGATACATTACCCAGATAATGCCCGGAATCATGATTGTCGGCACAACGCCAATATTCTACAAGATTCACGTTACAAGAGATTTGATAGAGCACATCGCTCAGGGGACCTACCCCCCCAATGTCATCCATGTCACCTATTGTCAACCGCCCGTGCCTCGACCGGATTGTCTATATAGCGAGAGGATGAAACCTTTGGACAGCAGGTATCAGATCCTTAGCTGTTATGAGGCATT
The DNA here is from genome assembly GCA_038093095.1 of Boletus insuetus. Classification (NCBI taxonomy): domain Eukaryota; kingdom Fungi; phylum Basidiomycota; class Agaricomycetes; order Boletales; family Boletaceae; genus Boletus; species Boletus insuetus. Next base: position 13,599 of record JBBPRQ010000681.1, on the reverse strand, counting down.
CAAGCCCGTGATTGGAATTTGATTCCAACATGATTTTCTTTCCACTTTTTGCTCGGTCTCATTCTGAGCATATTCTGATCTGTATCAAGGTATATATACATCTGTAGAGCCTTTTATCACTGCATGAAGTGAGGTGATCTCTCATTTAAGTGGCCATATCAGGCTCGGATGGTGGAGTTCGTTACTAAGGATCGGCGATGTGAAGTCATTCATTATCAGCGCAGCAAAGACCATCGTAAATCTCACATGGCACGCGTAGTGATTGGCACGTCCACCAGATCAATCATCCAATTTCCAATTATGTAATCATCAACGAACCCACGCTAGGGGCCTTACAAAAATTCTGTCTTTCACCATCATGCCACCGTACAATCCCAAGTACCCACCAGAACATTTCTCAGACCAAAAAGTGATCGCAGTGCAAACTGCACTGCACCAACGTAATCTATTCTGCAGCGGGATATGTACCCTCCCAGGTTATCAGTGGTCTCTATTTTACATTCACGGTGACTTGGCCCGGTGAGGCCCTTTGCCTGGTTCTTGACAATGGCATGTCTAACTTGGAAAATTATGATAGTCGCATCGATTTTTCCAGTGCTGGAACGGATGACCTTGAAGCGTTGTACCATGCTTGTCAACCCGCAGAGTTTGGCCGAAACGGGGAGAATGTCTTGGACGAGTCGTATCGGAAAGCAGGAAAGATGGATCCGACTTCTTTCTCGACTCTTGTTGATCCACACAGCCTCGGAATCTACGACCAGGTGTCAAAGGCATTGCTCACTCAGAGCTTCGCGACGATGGATATGGAGTTGTACAAGTTGAACATTTATGGCGAGTGCTCTATGGTTTTATGAACCCAAACTCATTGTATCATAGGAAAAGGTGATTTTTTCAAGGCTCACAAAGACACGCCACGCAGCCAGGACATGTTTGGGTCATTGGTCGTTGTCTTCCCCAGTGCCCACGAGGGTGGTCAACTTGTGCTGCGTCATCGTGACAAAGAATGGACAATCGATTTCACAGAGAAATTCGTGACTACAAGCGAACCCTCGGTCTGCTTTATCGCGTTCTTTGGTGACATCGAACACGAGGTCTTGCCCGTCACTTCGGGTTACCGCGTGACCCTTACTTACAACCTCTACCATAAACCTATCCACCCTAGCACGTTGTTCATCCAGACTCCGTTCCATCTCCAACTCAAACGAGCGTTGGTCGATCTGATGAACGACAAGTCCAAACTGCCGAATGGAGGATATCTGGGATTCGGTCTCGCCCACGAATATGTCCACACGAGTCGTAAACTGCTCGAGCTGTTGTTGGGCCAGTTGAAAGGATCGGACCGCGCACTTGTGGACGTGTGCGACGCACTGGGTCTGCGGTATTCTCTCAGGCTTCTCTACCGCGGGATTATTGACCAACAGTTGAATCTCATCACCACAAACGAGCTTGATGTGAAGCATGACCCCGCGGTGTTGGTGGAAGACTCTACAGATAAATTCCACATCATGCGTGCACTCAGGGGCCTAGGCATTGAGCAAGTCGAGGGTGTCGATCTCATCGGGTCACCTTGGAAGTTTGATCCAACGCTATTCAAGTGGGATGAAACAGTCGATAACTCTGGATCGCCAGTATTCCCTGATCCCGAATCTGGTAAACTCAGAGGGGGATGTCTGGACTGGGTGTCGACGTTGAGACGGATCGTTAGGGAACCTGTTACTCAGGTACTCGAGGTTACGCCAATGGCATCGGAGTCGGTGGATATCAACTCTCCGATCTTGTGGTATGGCAACGAGGCGACACTGGATTTCTTCTACGGGACTGCGTGCATGCTGATTGCTGTCGACCCAGCAAAGTCGCGAAAGCCTCTTGTAGTGTAATGATCATGATCGTGCAGCTCACTTGGATAGGCTCGAGGTTAGATTTTTATGTATTATTTCAAAGAGTGCCGTGTTTTCGAATGCAGACAATGTGTAACAGTGTCATGATAATCGGTCGGTCGGCCAGCTTTCACTGGGGTTAAAACGACCGGCCCGGCCCCGGGCCATTTGCAACGGGCGTGGTGGACCAAACTTCTTGTTAACCACGCCAGGTCATTTTCCCGACTTCAAGTTCTCGATAAAATGATAGGGATGACGACTGGAAGTTGTCTTGCGGCCTGAGCAGCTGCGCGTATCATTAGGGGATCGATCACACAGGTGTTTGTAGCTGGATGGATGGCCTCAAAAGGATCGGCGATTCGACAACTTGTACCTGGACATCAAATGAAGAAAGAACAGAAACGCGCAGTTCAACGTTGCTGTCGAAGATGAATCAAGTCTCGACGCGCCTTGCACGCATTGCTCACCGCGGGTCAATTCCGTGAGTGAACTGGTTATCGTACCAAGCTGAATAGACATGGCAGCTTCCAAACAAGAGCGATGAGTCCGCTTACGAGTCTCTCCAACCCACTCGTTTCCTTCCGAGCTGCAATGCATCCACTGCCTCTCAGGCTCGCGGAACAAGCACTTTTGTGATAGGTAGATGCATTCCCCCGGCTGTCGAGAACCAACGACGTGAAGGTGACTGCGGTGTAACCACTGAGCACGCCTGGCGCAGAGACAAACGTTTTAACTGTAAATCTATTCGTGGTTGGTGAGGGATACGCGCGAATAACAAGCCTATCAGGAGAGCGTGAGTGTTACGTTGTGGTTTTGAAGCCGATTACCAAGCCTAGGCGAGGGCCTAGATTGTTGTCGATCAAGCACGGCATGAGGAGCCGGAATAGTTGAGAACTGATAACGTACGGAGGTATCGTTGTTGACCATTGACGGGCGCTAGAAAATGATCAGGTTGGGTGTTCAGGGACCGGGACCCCATGCGCTGCTGTTTGGTGGTTACAAGTAAGAATGAGGGAACGTTGTAATTGCAGGAATGCTTATCTATCAGGCGTGCCTTGCATTATAAAATGTTGTTCATGACCCAACTCTGGGCTAACTCTCGTTCCCTAAGTATTCTCTTCCTGTGTTGACACATGTCCTTGCCTGTCGCCTGTGGTGTGTCTTGCCCTCGCCGTTGGGAACGATGAGTGCGAAGCCTGTATAAATAAATTTAATCGAGCCGCATCGTCAGCGAAATAAATGCTCCGATAGGCTGTTGAAAATAGAAATGACGCTATTCGGAGTTGCCACGGGTGAATTATCTACAGATAGTCGGACTTGCCAACATACTCACTGACCACGACGACGACGACGACGACGACGACGACACTGGGGTCGTCCATTCTGCCGTCGCCATCATTCCCTCAGCGATTCCGAGCCGACTAAGAGGGGCCTCGCGATAGCACAGCCTCCACATAATAACGGGCATACGTTCATTGGCTCCTCCTCCATTACTTCGCTCTGGCCATCATGACCGATATCAGCTCTCAAGTCGAATCTGCCCCAATTCCCTCCATCAAAAGTCTCAAGTCTCGATTTGAGCAATTTGCGCTCGACAATACCCCGTCCAGCACCCGTTCCAAGCCAAACCCAGCCTCGCCCGCTCCAATCCTTCCCCAAAGCCACTCTATCGTAGCCCCTAAACCAGCATCCAAACCCCGCCCTCGAACACCATCTTCTCTTACAGCTGATGATTGCATCACGCAGTCTCAGCCGGTTGCACTTGTTTGCGGCGTCCGCAGCAAGCTTGTCGCTTCGGACTCGAAGGCAGCCGCACTTAAGCGTGCGCCGCCACCTCCGCCACCCCCGAGGACCAAGAAACCATCATCTTCTCCTATTGCCTCGCCTCTCCTTCGTCCCGTCCCAATACCAGCCGTGCTCCGGTCACCCACTACCAGTCCCGAGTGCGAATTACTCTCCGTGCGGTCTAATCATAACAACCATGGGGCAGAGGAGAGTAGCGAGGATGGGACTTTAGCCAGTGTGGCCCCGCTTCGCAATAGGTTCTTGTGAGTGGCCCCCTCTTTTGTTTACGCTCTCCGTACTTTGTTCGATTTACCTCCCTGCGGTCAACACCAGTCATTGAGTTCTGACAACTAACCTTGTTGCAGGTCACCGGTACCGGTACACACGACCAAGCCGTATCCACCACAACCTGTAACTTCCAGGCCTCCTCCCAGGCCTCCAATGATGACATCACAGAGTGATTCGGTGGTGATCCAGAATGCACCGCCTTCAATCCCCCCCCGACATACACTCCCTGATGTTCCCCAGTCACAATTGGACGTATCCACTGAAACGTCGTCGCCTGGCATGATCCCTATCGATGCCTTTCCTTGCACAGGCAGCGTTGCAGCTCTGCGGGGTCGTTTTGCGTAAGTGTTTTATCACGTTAGCATTCACAACAAGCCTTTGACAGAAATCATGTAGTTCAAAGGATGTTTCCTGTGAAGACAATCCGTCATCGCACAGTGAGCCGAGCATCTTGGTAACGAGTCCTCCTATTCTACCTATTCGGCAGCCACGGCCACTAAACCCGACGCTCTTTGCGCGGGAGGATAGTTTGGAACTCCACAGTAGCTCCACTTCTTCCCTCCTTAGTCCTTTTACGGACGATGAATCTGAAATATCAGAGATATCAGAAGTTTCGCTATCGCCAGTGGTCCAACCCGAGAAAACGAGTGGTTCTGGCGAATTCGCCTACGCGAACGGGATACATCGCCGCCACCACGAGCGGGAGCACTCAGGTAGTTCCAGCGAGAGCCTTTCCAGTTTCTCGACTCCTGCCAAGCCCAAACCACCACCTCGGCCCGCCTCACAAGCCCCTCCGCGCCCATTCCGCCGATCGAATGGTTTATCCACACCTCCGGGACCCGAAGAGTCCTCCTTTACAAACTCCAGTGCAACCACGCCCAAGCGGCCCGTCGCACCACCTCTTCCATCTCGTCGTGTCACACAGCGAGAAAATGCCTTTGAGTGCCCCCCTCCAGCCCCACCTCTGCCAGCACGTGTACTACCCTCGCAAGGCGATGTCCTAATTCCTATTGAAAGCGCGTCACTGGTTGGGGAACGTAAACCTATTGGAAGTCCAAGGCTCCCGCCGCCACCCACGCGCACGATTGCACTGGGTGGCAAATTACCCCCTATGCGTCGCGCACCCTCTCCGTCGTCTGACGAAGAGTTTGGCTCCGAAGAGGATCCGCGTGTACGCGGCGCTGAATCCCTTCCTGATTCGAGTCGTTCCTCGAGACGTCCCCCTAGCATGCCCAGTGCTAGTTTCATGGAATACAAGCTGCAGGTTCCAGCGCATTCCGGACACGTCGCTGTCGCTGGATCCGGGGTAGTGGTGGCATCTGGCCACCACATTAGATACTACGATCTTTCGTCCAATGACGGACTTTCATGGGTCCTCGATACAAGAGACGGCATGAGAGGCTCTGTAGTGTCCTGTCTCGAGTTCAGGTCAGCGCGCAACGAAGAGGACAGAGGAAAATACCTATGGGTCGGAACGAAAGAAGGACATTTGCTCGAGGTAGATGTTGAGATGGGCGTATTCACGTCTTCCAAAACGGGCATCCACGCATCTCAGGTCACAAGCATATTCCGACATGGGTCCATGATGGTCACCGTCGACGAGATTGGCAAATCATTCATCTTTGATCCTAACTCCAATGCAAGCGCAGGCATTGATGCGGACTTGTCGGATGACGTCAATCTTGTGTACACCGCCCCTCGAGTCTACCGTTTAGGAGAAAAAGTCGAGTTTGTGAAATTTCTTGGGGGGTTATTGTGGACTGCGGTACGGACAGACGTACACGGGGTTGGTATGGCTTCGCTTCCCTTCATTCGGGTGTACGATATATACGCTCCCGGGAGTATCGGCCGCTCCGTGGCACCGACTCATCATGCTGGTGCGGTAACCTCGGGTACCATCCTTCCATCCCACCCCGACCACGTTTACTTGGGCCATGAGGGTGGATTCCTCAGTGTTTGGAACATTGCCACACAGGATGGGATCCCCGCTTGTGTCGAAGTGGTCAAAGTGAGCACGTCCGATGTGCTTTGTCTGGAGGGAGTATCCGACCGCCTGTGGGCTGGTGGACGAAAGGGTACAATCACTGTGTACGACGTGAGCGCAAAACCGTGGGTCGTCACTAATTGCTGGGATGCTCATGGTGGGCTGCCTGTTTCGCGGATCTTTGTGGACCCTTACGCGATGGTGCACATGGAAAAGTTGTGCGTGGTGAGCGTGGGACGGGACGAACAGATCAGATTTTGGGATGGGCTTCTTGGTGCTGACCGGATCGGTAAGTGGTGCAGCTGCATTTTACCATGTGCCGCGTAGATTGCTTATGACTTGGGTAGAGCAAGAGATGCTAAAGCGCGAGCATGCGTTCAGCACATTCCGAGACCTCAAGGCCCTCATTGTGACGTGGAACCTGGATGCTGCTAAGCCCGACTCCCTTGTCGGCGACCCTGAGAATGTTCGCTTCCTTCAGGATGTCCTTACATCTGTCGACAGCCCCGACATCATCTCATTCGGATTCCAGGAGGTGATCGATCTCGAATCTCGTAAGATGGCAGCCAAGACTGTCCTTTTAGGAGGCAAAAAGAAGGGTGACGAAGGCAAAATCAATGAAAGAGTGACGTCGAGTTACAAAAGGTGGTACGATCGAATAATTCAGGCGGTCAAGCTGGCGATGCCTCCTGATTCACCGTATACGGTGATTCACACAGAGAGTTTGGTGGGGTTGTTTACGTGTATGTTTGTCAAGAATACGGTGAGGCCTTCCTTGAAGGATGCCGCAATCGCGACCGTTAAACGGGGAATGGGCGGGCACTATGGAAATAAGGTGGGGTCCTTGTCTCTCATGTTTTGGTTATTGACTAACGGGATACTTCTTTTGCAGGGTGGCATCATTGCACGATTCGTCATTGATGATTCGAGTCTTTGCTTTATTAATTGCCACTTGGCTGCTGGACAGCATCACATTCGTCAGCGCAATGCGGATGTGGCGGCGTTTCTGGAAGAAACCAACGTCTTTCCTGCAGAATCGGATGAGTTCGAGTTCATCGGTGGAGGCGATGGCTCGATGGTACTCGACCATGAGATCGTTTTTGTGTGTCCATGTCCTGCCTCGCGTCTAAATGTCAGAAACGCTGACAAGACGTTTTATTCAGCTCAATGGTGACATGAACTACCGTATCGACCAACGGCGAGACGCCGTCATCTCCGCAATCCAATCCAACGATCTCGACACACTCCTCACGTACGACCAACTCCACAGAGAAATGAAACACAACCGCGCCTTTCGACTCCGTGCCTTCCGAGAAGGTCCGCTCACGTTTGCGCCGACGTACAAGTACGACCGGCATTCGAACACGTTTGATACGTCGGAGAAGCGCCGGGTGCCGGCGTGGTGTGATCGGGTACTGTGGCGATCGAGGGACGAGGGGCGGGTAACGTTGATGGATTATCGGAGGTGGGAGGCGAACGTGTCGGATCATCGGCCTGTTTCGGCTTCTTTCCGGATCACGGTGAAGAAGGTCGTGGAGGAGGCAAAGGAAAGGGAGAGACGGGTGGTGGAGGGGTGGTGGAGGGGAGCGCAGTCGGTGTTGTTGGCGGACGCCAGGGCGTTTTATGAGGCGCAGGCGATCATTTGAGGGAAGGGAGTATAGAAGACGACGAAGCGGGCGCATATCCAAGATATCAACATAATGTGATTACCTTGTTCTTTTCCTGTTTACTTGTATGCACGTGGACCTTTGTGGACTATCATAATGTTTTCTTTCACTTACATGTATCATCACTTTCACATTTACCGGAAGGTTTCCGTTCATTTATTATGATATCAGCGGTAACATGAAACTGCCACATGAGATGGGAATCATATTCCAATCACCGACTTAAATGCCTCGGATCTGATACCTGTTGTCCAGGGGCAGCATTCGCTATACAAGCGATCTGGTCGAGGCACGGGAGGTTGGCAAAGGGTTCAATGGGTCGCGTTGAGAGGGTAGATCCCCTGACCCACATGCTCTATCGTGATGGAAATACTGGTGTCGTGCAGACACTCATGATTCCGGGCATCATCTAATTTGGACACACAATATCAATACTGCACATACAACGATAAGAAGAAAAGAAGAGCTAGGGCATACCTTGGCATCACGCGGGTCTTTTCCAGGTTTGACCCTCTTGCTCGTTGTTGCTGCTGAACACCGTCATTAGAGGCTTGTACGACGAGCTGGGCTTGAGCGTCTGACCCTCGAGCGTTCGTCCAACCGCACGACCAACACAATCCCATGATCGTTCTTGAAATGCAAGATGCAGAGACCAGTCTGTGTACATCTGCGCTCGCTACAGACACAAAGGGCCAAGGGCCTCTCCAAAGACACCATGAAATGGGATGTCTCATAAAAGACGCGGTGCCAAATGCGAGATCGAAGACTGCGGCGTCATCCGAGCGAGGTGCCATCACGTCCTCTATACCCCCGAGGATAAAGACAGTCTGACCCTCAGGCTCGGCTGCGTGTTGGACATCAAGGGCAGTCAGGAGCTCGTAGTCGACCTTTGGCTGTAGTAAAGACGCGAGACCAACTTGAAAGAATGTGAGTGGGTCTCGACTGTGAGACCCGTCGGGTATGAATGTTGGAATGTTCCTGCGGACCATTCAGGGTTATCCTAGTAAACAAAACAAGAGGGATACTCTCTAACCCCACGTTATCACCAAATGACTGAGTCAGTTGATCATGAGGTGCCTGAAGCGAATAACATCATCAGAGATAAGGAGATAAAAGAGAGGCCCACCAATATGTAAGCTGTGTTAACGACTTCTTCCCGCTCACCTGGGTGCGCCTCCGTTTGTCGTCGCCGACAAACCCCACGTTGACTTTGAAGCCATTGCTTAAAGTATCTCAAATAAAAATGGTCTGGGTATCCAACCGTTGTGCAAAAAACATCCACGTTTCCATTACCAACCAGAACGGAGGAAGCGAAGTTGAAGCATACACCATCCTCCCTCAATTGCAAGAGAATGAGCGTTATGGAAAAAATCATTGGTACAGGGCTGGGCAGGAGACATTGACACTCCATCGGGAGGGCGGGAAGGGGCAGCTGCTCAATGTTGGCCCGAGCGACTTTGTCCGGGTGTATTCGGACGTAGTGATCATTAGTCAGGCAAACGTGTTGCGGGCGTAGGGTAACGCACCAAGGAGGGGATATGGGTCGTTTTCTTGTCAAATGACCCTGTATGGTGGAATATGGGTCATGATACAATACCATTGTATCTTTGATTGTCTTTGAAGGCATCACCGACGTCACCTTCACATCATTGGTTCCCAACTGCCGCAGGGTATCCACAAGTCTAGCGACCGAGACGCTTCCAAGAAGATTTGAGTGTGGGCAGGGCGGTGCATGTTGCAGCTTGGGATGAATCTGAATAGTGCTTATTGCTCTCGTTTGGAAGATGAGCGCCTGCTTATCCCTTCATCGTGATACAATACTCGAGCAGTTTGTTCACAAAATTGACCCAGCGAATATTGCAAGGCCATGTGAATCACGTTGAAAATTGAGTTGGGTCGTCCCAGGCAACAACGTCGAATTGCACCTTCTTTACGAAATCGGTTACCTGAGCAAAATCTCCTGCTGCCTTCAAGTTGACCCTTTTCGTGGTTTATCCACCCGAACCGCGAACACAAACTCACTTTCAAGTTAGTGATGACGGTCAAAAATCTATGATGCAGACATTAGTTCGTGCGTGTGGCTCAACCGCGAAACTGACGATTGCAGCGTTTTCCGAGCGAGTTGTTGTACTATCTTAGAATGCTCAGCAGCACATACCAGAATACGAATACAACAGACAATGTATAGAGTTATACTACCGCAAAGGGCGGGTATGGATACAAAAGAAAATATAACCTCTCTATCCCAGCAAGTAAGTCAAAGACTGCCAAAAAATACGTGACGCACGTGGGGTCGGAAGTGCAGGCAGCACTCCAAATGGTGGGTACGGATGCAAAAAGAAAAGTTCCAAAAAAAGAGGTCCTCTCTATCCTGACAAGCTGGTCAAGGTCCCAAAGGCAGAAAATACGCGACGTGCGTGGGGTTGGGAGGATAGGTACCCAGAGCGATGTGCTGTACGAGATCCTTTGTGACGGGAATCTTGTAAAACGCGGGTAATGTGCCAAACATTGTGATGCCATGAATATCCTTGATAATATTGTCAATGCTGTATGTCCGACGAGGGAAAAAAGATCCTCGGGCAAACCATTGCATCAATCGACTCTTTACCAGCGCTAACCCTCTGCTTATTGTTGATGCTGAACGCCGCGATAGCTTGCGCAATGAGTTGAGCCTCAGGATCTGCATCTTGAACTCCTTTGAACCGTTTGTCCTCCTGAACGACCAAGAGGATGTCGTCGTAACCATGTTTGCGATCTACAAGGCAGACATCGGATCTTGCGTTTCTGATCTCGCCGCAGATGATGAAGGGCAGGTCGACCCATGTCTTCATCATACGATCTTCATTGGTATAACCAAGAACCTCGAAGAGCTCGACCGCAAAATCGACGACCGCAGATTCTCCCGAGGAAGGGGAATGCACGTTATGTAACAGTTGGAGGAACTGGGCATTCTGCTCGTTGGTTGCGTCGGCTGCATCATATGCTGTGAGAAGTTCGGGGTCCACCTGTGCACGTGGTAAAGATCGGACACCGAAAAACGCGAGGAGGTCTTGGCGGGCAAGCTTGATGTTGTACGCAGCGAGGTCGCTTTTGGTCCAGTCGCCTCCGGATTTAGCGATACGAATCGGGTGTGCCATGGTAGTTTGTGAACAGGTAGCGTAGCGGCTGTGAAGCTGGTAGAAGGTGCAGGTAGTGGAAAGAGATGGAAGAGTACCATTAATCATTGACGCGTGGTTTATATAAGAGCTACCGTTATTTACTCGTGCTTGCCACCCTCTCTGGTTACTACAAGTTGCATAGCTAATCCCCACTCGCTCAGTGAGTCCGGACAATGGTCATTCCCCGTTTTCGTTCCAGTCAGTCGCATAACCCAAGATACTCCATGGTGAACACCTTAAGCGCCGCGCATACAGTATCATTTATACAGTATTCTCTCTCGCCCTGCTTAACATAGATTTTTGAAGTGTCTGGAACTCGCTGGCATGTGTATTTGTATTCCAAGAAACTGGCGCTGGGCATGCTTCGAGGACATCTCGAGGAAGAACTCGAATCAGGATGAGACTCAGCGCCACATCCATGGAAACCCTCCGAGTCATTGGCCCGCTGCGCAGGAACCCTTGCTGTTGCTGGGTCCAGTGTAGTGGTGCTGTCAGGCCACCGCATTAACTTATGCTACGATCTTTCGTTTAACGACGGACTCTCATAGGCCCTCAATATGGAAGAGGTTCTCTGTTGTCTTGTCATGGGTTCAGGTCAGCGCGCAACAAAGCAGAGGGTATCTACATTTTTGTGGACACCATCATGCCCGTCCATGTGCAGAAAGTGATTGACCTTGCATCCGAATCCCTGGTCAAGATCGTACACGATATAATCTGCAACCCGTCTGAGCAACTCCGCTCCCTTCTCTGGCGCCAGGCAACGGATCTGCTCCAGGCACAATTGGTGGGTTTTTCGCACACGCTTCAGCAATGAATCGTTATTGAACGCAGAAACATGAACTTCAGAAAATCATACGCATGCGCCAGAGCGAAGCAGAGCACATCCCACTTTTTAGTGTGGCGTGCGATATCGAAATTTCCACTTGTGAAGGCAACCGATGGCCAGATTACAAGGCAAGCATGGCGGAGGACGTTCGACGCCAGCCAGATCACCCGTGGCTCCGCATTTTTGACCCAGTAAGGCGAGACAGCGAAATTGCAAAGCTTGAGTACGACTTCCGGGAGGCTATTCAATTAAAGCCAGGGGAGAATGACGATAATGACCGGGGGAGATCCCTTCTACGCAGCATCCCAGAAGTGGGTGGAAGTGAGGGTCGTGATGTATTCGAAGAGCCTGTGATGGCTGGGCCTTCCCAGCCAGAGCAATCTTCGCTGGGTTATTTGGAGATGTCGGCCGTCGAGTGGAAATGTGAGCGCTGCAAAGCCAGTCAGATGGACTCCATGCAAGCGCCGACCCGGTCATACTGTGACCAATGCCGCAAGAGGAAGAAGAAATGTAGCGTGGCGATGAAGCGCAAGCAGTACGATTCTGCTGTATTTGGATCCGGTGGTCCACAGGTTCCACCACTAGGCGCTGCACACCATCCTGCAAATTCGGGCTCGAAGACTGATGGAACGCGTTCACAATCCCGATCTTCTCCCAGGCCCAGTAAAAGATCACCTTCTCCAACCCCTTTGGAAGCGTCTCCTCAGTCTAAAAAACGATGTCAACTCTGCGCCAGTAAGGAGAATGTAGCGCCGCCGCCAGCGCAACTGGCTGAACCTTCATCGGCCTCTGGGAAGGATAAAAGTAAGGGTGGTTGAATCCAAAGACTGCGTTTGCGAGTGACACCTTCTGCAGGGATTTTTGAGGCAGAGGCGATGCGTTTGGGCTCGGACAAGGCCGGATGCGAAGACCGGGGACAAGTTACCTCTTCAGAGACCGCAAACCCAGGGGGCCATTCCGGAGAAGTTCCACTTGCGAACAAAGAGCACCAGCAAATGTCTGAGCGCCTTTCTGTCATAGAGAGGAACATTGCTAATTTTCAGCACTCCATGCGGACTTGGTGCTCGATTGCACACCTGCGTCCTTTCGAGAACTTAGATGGCCTTCAGCCATTCCAGGAAGGCAGTATGCAGGTCGAACTTCCTTGGTCGCTTCCCCGGAACTCTTCAGGATGCTCAGCCCCCTCAGGAGAAACGACCCTTGAACCCCGCCATCAACCCTCCGTCTCGAAAAAATGGAGGCATTACGTCTTTCCGTGACTCACTTGAATTTCCTCCCGTCCCCGCAGGAACATCCGCTGAACCCCACCATAAACATCTGAGCTTATCCTCCCTCGATAATCGTTGGGACGGTCTGCCTTCCAGCCCGACACTGAATTACCGCTTAGATGCCATTCGGTGCCTTATTGACTTTTCTTCCCTTTCGTCAACAGCGACCTAGGTAATTTCGTATAATTCTTCTCCTGCACTTTCGTTTGTACGCCTTTATATCTGCTCCGTATCCGCGTGCCGTTTTGCATTGGATCTAACTCTTTATTATACCCTTGCGGTAATGTTTAATCTTTTCTCCGTTTCCTTGGTCGTTCGGTCGTGTTGGTTATTCACCTGTGGTCAGCAAACTGAGTCAGGAATCGCGATCACCAACCAGCGTCAGAGACAATGTGCATGACACACGCATGTCAAGCGTTGCACCTCAATGTCACCTTCGTACCGTTGCGCCATGGGATATCCACGAATCTAACTCCTGAGATGCCCCCGGAAAAGCTCGCTCCAGTGACGCAAGGCGGTGCATAAAAAGTGGGAGGCGGGCCTGTCGTTCTCGTTTGGACGATGAATTTTCATTGGTACATCCGTTCATCTTGGCGGCGCAGTGTCTAGCGGTGCGGTGCGTCAGACTCGCGCGTGCAGCGGCGGATCTCTAGCAAAGAGTCGACACTATATCCTCGAGAAGTTGAGGACGATTCAGAGTCGGAGATGGACAGTCCGGAGACAACTTTGCGACGGGCTCGAATGTC
>JBBPRQ010000680.1:0-17650 GCA_038093095.1 Boletus insuetus | reverse complement strand
CACAATCCTATATTGTTATCACACTCTGTTGTCTAGGATCACATATCCTACGAGCTCAATATCAAGTTCCTCCATAAGGTACAGTTGGGATAAGGTATTGTTACATAGAAGACCAAGGGTCGTTACAGACCCGACCACCCAGGAGGAGGAGATTCCCGGACTCTTAGATTGTGAGGAGGATGATGATGAAGAAGAGCATCCCAGGCCCTCCATAAGGAAAACTACGATCTCGACTTCCCTGGCTCAGGAAGCAATGAGAAGCAAGGCTCAACTCCCATGGGAGTTTGGAGATTTCAAGGACGTCTTCCAAAAGAAGGACAATGGTCCCCTTCCACCATATCAGTCGTTCGATCACAGCATCGATCTAGACGACACTTTCACCCTACAAGTCGCAAAGGCATATCCACTCAACCCCAAGGAGCGAGAGGCATGCCACGAATTTATACAAGAACATCTAAAGGCCAGACATATACGCCCATCAAACTCTCCCCAGGCCTCACCATTCTTCTTCGTCTCTAAAAAGGACGGTAACCTGAGACCGTGTCAGGACTACTGCTACCTTAACAAGCATACCATCAAGAACGCGTACCCACTCCTGCTTATTGGAGATCTGATGGATAAGCTCAAAGGTTCTCGTTACTTCACGAAGATGGATATTTGCTGGGGATATAACAATGTCTGGATCAAGACTAGAGATGCCTGGAAGGTGGCATTCATCACGCCCTTCAGCCTCTTCGAGCCTCTCATAATGTTCTTCAGCCTTTGCAACAGTCCAGCGACTTTCCAGTCATTCATGGACTTTATTTTCAAGGATATGGTGGCAGAAGGATGGTTGATCATCTACATGGATGATATGTTGATCCACTCCAAGGATCTCAAGGAACACCACAACAGGATAAGACGAGTTTTGGAGCGGTTAAGAGAGAACCAGCTCGGTCTCAAACTAGAGAAGTGCACATTCAACGCCCTGGAAGTAGAATTCCTTGGTATGATCGTTCGTGAAGGGGTCATCAAAATGGATCCAACCAAGCTCTCAGCAATTGCAACCTGGGAACCCCCAAAGTCAGTTAGAGCAGTCCGTTCATTCATCGGATTCTGCAACTTCTACCACAAGTTTATTCCCAATTTCTCTGACATTGTGCAACCAATCTTGGATTTGACGAAGAAAGGGCAGCCGTGGTCCTGGATGCACAAGCAACAGAAGGCTTTCGACCTCCTCCAAAAGGCCTTCACCTCCGAACTGGTATTAAGGATGCCGGATACCTTGAAACTGTTTTACGTCATGATGGACACCTCGCTCACAGCTAGCGGAGGCGTATTAATGCAGAAGGATGGCAATGGAGACCTGCATCCAAGCTGCTATGTTTCCAAGACGTTCTCACCAGCAGAACGCAACTACAACATCTACAATAGAGAACTTCTAGTGGTTATACGCACACTAGAAGAATGGCAGCACTACCTCACCAGAACTGACTGGCCCATCACTATGCTCACAGATCACAAGAATCTATGCTACTTTAAGGACCCAAGGAAGCTATCTAGGCGGCAAGCTAGATGGCTATTAATGTTACAGGACTACGACCTCCTGTTCCAACACACTCCAGGGGTTAACATGGGCCCCGCAGACGCGCTCTCGCGCAAGGACGACGTGGAAATGGCAAATGACAACACCGCTGTCTTCTTGCTGCTGGGGGAGCTCTTTATTAAATGACTCGACACCAACTTTTGGACTTCTATTGAGAAGTCGACCACCACCAACCCATTTGTCATCACTCAACTACATTCACTCCACAAGGGTGCCTTGGGCGTTCCCCACTCTTCCATTCATGATTGGTGTTTTGACGATGGGACTCTCTACTTCAAGGATCGGGCCTATGTGCCTGAGGACCACCGATGCAACCTCCTCCACGTCTTACATGACTTGCCTGCGGGCAGTCATGGCGGGTATTATCGAACGGTTAACCTTGTCCAATGTGACTATTGGTGGCCTGGCCTCACCGCGTTTGTGCGCCGCTTCATCCAGGGCTGCGCAACTTGCCAGGCTAACAAAGTCAACACCCATCCAACCATTCCCCTGTTGACACCACTCCCTGTCGCCTCCTGCCGTCCCTTTCAATGTGTCTCTGTCGACCTCATTACGGACTTGCTGCCGTCACACGGATATGATTCTGTCATGGTTGTGGTCGACCATGGCCTTACTAAGGGGGTGATTTTCACTCCATGTCATAAGAGTGCAGATGCCAAGGGCGTCGCACAACTCTTTTTCGAAAAAGTCTTCCCACGGTTTGGACTCCATGACAAGATAATCTCGGATTGTGGTCTGCAATTCGCCTCGGCCTTCACTTGAGAACTGGCCAGGCTTCTTGACTATGATCTGCTCCTTTCTTCTGCTTACCATCCACAATCCAATGGAGAAACAGAACGGGTCAACCAGGAACTCAAGACTTATCTTCAGATCTTTTGCCGAGGTGATGCCTCCCGTTGGTCGGATCTCCTTCCAATGGCAGAGTACTGTCACAATTCCTCTGTCCATTCCGTAATGGGAAAGACTCCTTTTAGCCTAATGATGGGGTATGAGCCACACGCCTACCCACAGATTGGAACTATGTTTCTTCCTGCCCTCAAGAAACGACTCGGGGACCTCGATGAAGCCCGACTAGAAGCCACTGCTGTGCACGAGAAGGCGCAAAGATATATAAGGGAACGCATAACCTCCAAATTCAAACCCTGGAAAGTCGGAGATAAGGTGTGGCTCGAAGGCCACAACCTGAGACTCCACTACCCCTCCAAGAAACTTGCTCCTCGACAGGAAGGACTGTTCGAGATCACTCAAGTCATATTGCCTGTATCTTACAAGCTCCGCCTCCCACGAACATGGAAAATTCACAATGCCTTCCACGCATCCCTTCTCACCCCATATAGGACTACCATGGAATACAGGGATAACTTCATCCCGCTTCTGCCGGATGTAATAGACGGAGAAGAGGAATTTGAAATTAACCAGATTCTAGCCCATCGGGGCTCTGCTCAACGCCACCACTACCTTGTTTCATGGAAAGGATACCCGTCCTCCAAAAATACCTGGGAACCAGAGTCCAACCTAGGACACACCACCAACCTCCTCAAAGAATATAAGGTGAGGGATCCCCTCGCTTTTCCTCCATAACCACCACATACCACTCCAGTTGTTTTAAGTGTAGAGCCCCAGCTCCACTACATGTTGTCTATTGCATCCTCCTATGTCCACATCATCCCGGCCGACATCCCCATCCACATCCACCAACTCCCAACCCGCTCACGTAGAATCTTATACTGCGCCGTCCTTGAGAACGCCGCAGCCTCCATCACATTACCCTCCATTCCTGCTTACCAGGATGTTCCCATACTCCAATCCTTGGTGGGCATATTCCATACCTATGCCACCTCCCACATGCTCCATGCCCAGCTCTTCCCAGATGGGACCATGCCTGTCTATGCTGCTGCCATGGAACAGTCCATCCACGAGTCTCGAGACACAATTCTCAACGCACTCCACGACCATGGATTCGACAACATCTTTTGGGGACTCCCTAGACCCCTCTTCACTCACATTCTTCGACTGATACTTAACACACTCCCCTCCAACCTACGATGATACTACTTTGACGACGACGACGAGAGTCATCCATGGGATCGGGACACTTGGGCCCGGGATGAGGTTGACGGATCTAGGAGAAGGGAGGATGGAGGTAGTGACACAGGGTCCGCCTCAACCGATCGAACCGCCTCCTGCACCCCTATCCCTGTGCCACCTCCACCAACCCCAGCCTCTCGCACTCCTACCACAGGACCAACTAATGGTGGTGATGGAGGAGTTAGCGGCGATACTCGCCCCTGAAGTCTTTCAGAGCTCCCCACGTCCTCCGACGAGGTTTGAAATTTCCTTGCCACAATCCCCTTACTTGGAGCCACCACCCCACCTCCCAACAACATCGCTCTCCCTACCTGAGAATATCCTGTCTCACCATCCCCCACAGCAGGTTCTCGTAAGCTCAAGCGGACTAAGGCAACACTTCAGTTCGGACTCCTGTCTTCTGCCGCACGAGCTGTGGGAAGCCCTGCTAAAAGACTGCGCAACTGCTCGCACATAGACACTCCCTATCCCACCTCCGGTAGATATAACAAGGACGCTCAGACGTCGCCCTCGCCAACGCCTGGGTCCTCCCAAAACCCAATAGATGTCAACGCCATCATCCTCCCTCCTCATCGTACCCTCGCTCATTGCTTCACTTGTCGCAAGCTTGGCCATCTTTGCCCAGATTGTCCTTGCTACCAATGTCCGTTCTGCCTCACCACAGCACCAGGGCACATTCAAACCTTCTGCCCTCGCTGTCGCTGCCCCATCTATGGGGAACTTGGACATTGTGAGGAGAACTGCATAGTTCGTCACAACCCCCAGGATGACTACGACCTGACCAACTACGAGGTAAATGAGGGGGATTGTGACTAAAGGGGTGGTCTCACAGGTGCTTCAACCATAAATGGGGGGCAATGTTATGGTCTATTAAGGGGGTACACTTTTTCTCTCTCCATTATGCCTATGCCATCGTTCTCCTTTACTTGTTTCTCTTTAGACTCTGTCTCTTACTCTATGGAGTTGTATTCGTACTGGAGTCGTCCTCCAGATAGTTTCTCCTTTTATATTCTTTTTCTTATGTACTCACACAGCGCCCTGCCTCCGCTCTATATTTAGTCTCTTCCTTCTGTTCTGCTTCCACATGGGATTCCTTTGGACTTCTGCCCATACAGCATTCTTCTTTTAGATCACACTGCCACATCCCGCAGTTCCGCATTATCGGGATGGACTATATGGAGCATGGTCGTTCTTCAGACTCCCACCTCCTTTTTCCTTTTATATCACTTACCTTACTCGCATGGACCAGGGGCCTACCATATATAAACTCTGTACTTCTAGCCTGTATTTCCTTAAGCTAGTTCTATGCAATATCAGCATAGTTCTAGTGATACTTCCTGAGAGCTCCAGCAGCTAACATCTGGATATTGGAGACCGTTGAGCCCACCTCAAGTCTCAGTTCATCTTCTGAGATAGACTGTGGTAGACATTGCCCTAGCAGGCTCCTCTACTCATTACCTTGCCCTCCACTCGTTGAACTCATTCAGGCCAAGGTAACCTTACGCTCCGCTTGTCACTAACTGCGCTGCGTGTTACACTCACTCCTCTTCCTCAAAACCCAAGGATGACAAGTCCACGGGATCCTCCACTTTCAACTCCGGCTCTTCCAGGGGAAGCAACAAGGACAAGCAGAAGGGTAATAGTAACTCTTCTAACACTATTTCGTCGAAACTAGGCAAGGATGGTAAACTCCTTCCGGAGGAACGTCAACGCTGTCTTTGACTCAACCTTTGTCTTTTTTGTGGTGAGAATGGACATTCAGCCAAGGAATGCCTGAAGTCCACCTCTAGAGCGTTGAAGGCCCGTGCAGCTACTGCAACTCTGGTAGTTCCGGCTTCGACCTCTGCTTCCTTGGAGGTGAAAAAATAGAGCGCAACTCTTGAGCATCTGCACAGGCTGGGAGTCGCGTTGATCTGGACTGTGCTCTTATGGAGTTACATCTCAATGTGTCCGCTCTTTCCAATCCAAATTCTCTTCGTCCATTTATCTCAATCCCTGTATATAATCTCTCCGATGTACCTGTTCTTGTTGATTCTGGTTCTACTCATTGTTTTATTGACTCTTCTTTTATTGAAAAACACAAGATACCTACGTACTCCATTCCTCCTATTAATCTCCGTCTCTTTGACAGCTCCTCTTCCTCGCTCATTTGCTCCGCTGTAGATCTAACCATTTCATTCGCTTCCGGCATTTCCACCTCTGACACATTTTATGTAACCTTGTTGGATTCTTCATGCAGCCTTGTACTTGGACATTGCTGGCTCACCTGCTACAATCCATTGGTTGATTGGGTTATGAGCAGCATCACTTTCCAAACTCCTGCAGATGGAATGACAACTCCGATATCACCCTCCATACCTCCGAGCATTCCATCTCTGTTGCTAGTCAACACTCCTCCATTGAAATGCTCTTCAGATTCACCCAAAGCTCCTGGACTTCCAGCTCCCCACATCTCCTTCATCAATGCAGTAGCTTTTCATCAAGCCTGCAAGATGGAGGGCTCCGTCCAATTCTTGCTTTCTCTCCGATCTACTGAAGACATCTCCGCTTGCTTCACTTCTGCCTCCATTGCCTCTTCTGACGAGAAGATTGACCTCTCTGGTGTTTCTCCAGAATACCACGATTTCGCAGACATCTTCAGCAAGCAAAAGGCTGATACCCTTGCTCCTCATCGGCCATACAACTTGAAGATCAACCTAGAGGAAGGTGCAGAACCTCCGGTTGGAAAGATCTACTCCGTTTCCACCACTGAGCAACAAGCTCTCCGAGATTTTCTCAATGAACACCTTAACATTGGATTTATCCGTCACTCTACATCTCCGCATGCAGCTCCGGTATTGTTTGTCAGGAAAAAGGATGGCTCCCTTCGACTTTGTGTTGATTTCCAAGGTTTGAACAAGATCACACGCAAAGACTGCTATCTGCTCCCCTGTACCTCTGACCTCCTTGATGCCCCTTCCGGAGCCAAGGTCTACACAAAAATCGATCTCCGGGATGCATACCACATGGTCCATGTTGCGGAGGGAGATGAGTGGAAGACCGCCTTCCACACTCGTTATGGCTCCTTTGAGTGGTTGGTCATGCCGTTCAGACTTACAAATGCTCCGGCGGCCTTCCAGCAGTTTGTCAATACCATCTTTGCAGATATGCTAGATGTCTTCATTGTGGTCTACCTCGACGATATCCTGATTTACTCCCACAACATGGAATCACATCACAAACACGTCCGTGAAGTACTCCGGCATCTCCGTGCTAATGGCTTGTATGCCAAGCTGGAGAAATGCGAATTCCACTCTGATACGGTTGAGTATCTCGGATATGTGCTTTCTCCCTCCGGCCTCTCCATGGCCTCTGACAAAATTAAAACAATCCTGGATTGGCCTGAATCTAGGAAAGTCAAGGACATTCAGTCCTTCTTAGGCTTCGCCAACTTCTACTGACATTTCATCCAGGGTTACTCCGACATTGTGGTTCCACTCACTCGTCTCACTCGCAAAGAAGTTCCTTGGAACTTCTCCGATGCCTGTCGGAGATCCTTCCAACACCTCAAAGATGCCTTCACCTCCGCTCTGGTGCTCATTCACTGGATTCCTGGCATTCCAATCACCATTGAGACTGATGCCTCCGATTATGCCATTGCCGGCATTCTCTCCATTACCACTCCCTCTGACAATGAACTCCACCCCATCGCGTTCTTCTCCCAGACATTGACCAGAGCAGAATTAAACTACGACACCCACAACAAGGAGTTACTGGCAATATTTGAGGCATTCAAATCCTGGCGTCACTACCTGGAGGGCTCTGAACTCCCCATAGATGTCGTTATGGACCACAAGAATTTGGAGTATTTTTCTTCCACCAAGCTCCTGACGCGCCGCCAGGCTCGCTGGTCCAAGTACCTTAACCAGTTCAATATGGTAGTTCGGTACCGGCCTGGTAAGCTTGGAGTGAAACCGGATGCTTTGACTAGACATTGGGATGTCTACCCCAAAGAGGGGGATAAGGACTACGCTCACGTCAACCCTGACAATTATAGGCCCATCTTCACTCCAGAACAGCTTGCATCATCCCTCCAAGCTACCTTTTTAGAAGTTCCACTACTCTGGGCCTCCATTCTTGTCAATGTTGACCAACTCCATTCTGACATCCTGTCCGCCCTATCCAACGATCCTGTCGCATCTCCCCTCCTTTTGTCCACTCCGCTCGACCCACGATGGAGTATCAACTCTGAAGGATTCCTCCTACAAGACAATTGTATCTATGTTCCAGAAGCTGACAATCTCTGACTTCGAGTACTCCGGACATTTCATGACCACCCAACCGCAGGGCATTTCGGCCAAAACTGTACTTTAGAGCTCATTTGTCGTGAATACACATGGCCTAATATCCAGACTTTCGTAAAGAACTACGTTAGCTCTTGTACAGCCTGTGCTTGCGCAAAAACTCCTCATCATCGTCCCTATGGTCTCCTGAAGCAACTTCCAGTCCCAGAGAAGCCATGGAACTCAATCTCCATGGACTTCATTGAACAGCTTCCCCCTTTGGAGGACTTTACAGCTATCCTCGTAGTAGTCAACAGACTGTCCAAACAGTCTATATTCATTCCAACTCATGACACAATCACCTCTGCCGAACTCGCCAAGTTGTTCCTCATTCACGTCTTCTCCAAGCACGGAGTTCCCTCCCACGTCACCTCCAACAGGGGGCTCCAAGTTTGTATCACACTTTTTCCAATCTCTAGGTAAAGCTTTACAGATGTGCCTCCATTTCACCTCCAGATATCATCCAGAGGGGGATGGCCAAACAGAGCATGCTAATCAGACTCTAGAACAATACCTTCGGATTTATTGCAATTACCAACAGGACAACTGGTCCGAACTCCTGCCCCTTGCAGAGTTCACCTACAACAACGCTCCTAGTGCTACTACTGGAGTATCACCTTTTTTCACCAATAAAGGTTATCACCCCAACTTCTCCGTCAACTCTGATCGCAATCTTACCTTGTTACGCTTGGTCCGGGTAGGAACGAGCGTAGCCTTTGAATAGTTCAAGGGACAAGAGCGTCGAGTCAAAAGTACGACGAGGACTTATAGAACGGAGGGTCGAAGGTCAAGGGGACTGGGCTGAGACCAGTAGTTCAAGGGTTCAAGGATTCCTTGTGGGGGCGTCCACACAAGGGTCAAGGGTACTGGGCTGATACCAGTGGTTCAAGGGTTCAAGGGAGCTGGGCTAGTACCAGCGGAGGATGAGGCAAGAGCGAATAGATTGTACGAAGTACAGGAAGACAAAGGAGCTCAAGCGTGGGGAAACGCTAGAGCGGTATCTACGACTTATATATGTTGGATATACAAGTGTTAAGGGCAGGCATAGAAACGGATAGAAACGGATGGAAGAGATGATGACTAAGTAAGTGGAGTTCCGTCGGGACGCCAACAGGAGGAACACATGAGAGGAATGTGTCATCATAGAAGAAGGAAAAGATAAGTCCATGGAGATAAGACGAGACGCGTCGTCGATGCAAAGTAAAAGGAAAGGAAAGAATCGTAACAATAACCTTACCTATTTTAGGCAACCTAAGGATCTTAACCGTCGCCAAGCCTGTTGGCTTCTGGACCTCGCCGATTTCGATCTCAAAATGATCCATGTACCTGGATCTCTTCTTTCCGGACCTAACGCACTCTCCTGCTGGCGTGATATGCTCCCCTCTGCTTCCGATGACAACCAGGGGACTACCTTACTCCCTCCATCTATGTTCGTATACTTAATCGACTCCACCTTGGCACATCATATTGCTTCCCACTCTACCTCCGATCCTTTGATTCTCCAAGCCCTGCAATCACTTGACGGCACTATTCCCCCTGCTTTCTGCTCTTGACTCTCTGACTGGCAGTACTCAGAAGGTGTCCTCACTTACAAAGGACGAGTTTACGTTCCCCCCGATGAATCTCTCCGCCGCTCTATCCTCAAGTGTTGCCATGACCATGAAACTGCCGGTCACCCAGGATTTCTTAAAACCCGTCAGCTTGTCTCTGCGGAATTCTGGTGGCCTGGCTTGGCCCAATTCATCTGTAAATACATGGAAGGCTGCTCCACATGCCAACAGAACAAGTCGAACACTCATCCCACCATGCCACCGCTCACCCCCATTAAGTCTTCCTGCACACACCCCTTCCAACAAGTGTCATGCGATCTTATCACCGATCTCCCAATTTCCTCCTCTTTTGATTCCCTTCTAGTCGTGGTGGACCATGGACTTACTAAGGGGGTAATTCTTTGTCCCATGAAGAAGACCATCACTGCAGAAGGAGTCGCATCTCTCTTTTTCCACAAAGTCTATCTCCGCTTCGGCCTCTACGACAAGATAACCTCTGACTGAGGTCCACAATTTGCCTCTTCCTTCGCTCAAGAACTAGGAAAACTCTTGAACTACGACATCTCCCTCTCCACCGCTTACCACCCACAATCCAACGGTGAAACAGAATGTGTCAACCAAGAAGTCGAAACCTATCTCTGCATCTTCTGCGGAAGCAATCCCACCTCATTGGCTGACAAAATCTCTCACACTGAATTCGCCCACAATCACCGCCCCCACTCCGTTACTAGCAAATCTCTGTTCTATCTCATGATGGGATATGAACCCCGTGCTCTCCCTTCGGTAATTGCCGAAACCTCCCTTTCTGCCATAGAAACCCATCTCAAGGATCTCTCTGCTGCTTGAGATGAAGCCCTAGCTTCCCATGAACTCGCTAGACAAGTCATGGCCTCTAGGAACAATCGAGGCTTCGTCCCATTCTCCCTTGGAGACAAGGTCTGGTTAGAAGCCAGAAACCTCCGCTGCTCTGTTATTAACCCCAAATTCACCCCCAAACAAGAAGGACCTTTTGTTATCACCAAGGTCTTATCTCCTATCACGTATCAACTCCGCTTACCGAAAGCCTGGGACAAAAATATCCACCCAGTCTTCCACGCATCCCTCTTATCTCCTTATCATGAGAACCCTACCCACGGAAAGAACTTCCCTGCACCACCACCTGACCTTATCAAAGGCGAAGAAGAATACAAAGTAGAACAGATCTTATGCCTCTGCGGAACTCCTAAAAACTGAATGTTCCTGATCCAATGGAAAGGATATTCGGCCGAAGAAGACTCCTGGCTCCCAGAACGGAACTTGAATCATTCAAAGTCCGTTCTCAACGATTATAAAAAGCTTCACCCCTCCATTTTCCGACTCTAACCCTCTTTGTTTGCGTCCACCATGTCGTTCGAACAACTCTCCATCTCGTCTGAGTCTTCCATCACTGCTTCTATTACTTTGTCCCCTTCTTCCACTATTGCCGAACCTGGATGGGGTTCTATCCCTATCACCATCCCCGAACCTGCTACTTGCCAAGTTACCTTCCATCCTGTAGACATTACGGGAACCACCACCATTCCAGAATCAATTACTATGCCTATCGCTGCTCCTGTCCCTTCCTCTCCCATAGCCTTTCATCATGTCCACTTCCCTTCTCCTCCCGTACCCAGTCCGAGACCTGTCCTTGCTGTCGAAATCCCCATCTTTGCCAACGCCATAAAGGAAGGAACTCCTTCCCCTTGTTACACTAACAGTGTTGCCCGTTACATTTGCGACACCGGCATGGCCTTACCTATCAACGCTCACCTCGACATGAACTCCACCTTCCTTGCTCTCTATAGAGCCTTCCAGCAGACCCAACGTCTCTCCCTTGTCACCAATGAAATCACTGCCTTTGCCACCGATCGCTTAGATCGAGGCTGGGTGAACTCCACTCAGCAGAACATCTTACGTGAACTCCATCAAGTTATGTACCAGATGGACTTTGGGGAATTTCTCGAAGACATAGACCAATATACAGTATAACTCGCCGCCTCCAGGATTGCCAACACCGGGATTTATCCGTTACAGCACAGTGTGGATGAATTGTCCTCCTCCTCCTCCTACCATTCCGCACAACCTCCATCTACCCTGTCGGCTTCCTCTTCCGCTCTCTCTCCCAAAGAACTACATGCTGTAGTTGAGGCTGAGCGAACATACAACTATCAGAGTAGACCATTTCATGGTGCCCTCCATGCCACTCCTCTTCTCCCTTCTGACCCCAGATACGGCGAAACCTGTTACCAGTGCCACCGCTTAGGACATGTTCGTCACAATTGCCCAGTTTATCAATGTCCCATCATGGGATGTTGCCAATGGGCTCCTGGACATAGTCAGGCTAATTGTCCTATCGCTACTCGCCGCCCTGTCCTCCTCAACAGGTTGTCTTCCGCCAGATCTCCTCATCCCTGAGGGACGTTGGCATCTCGCATCTCTGGTCACACCCGAGGTACTCCGGTTCCTGACTCTTTTAGAACCCCTCAACGAGGATCTTCCTCTTCTTCCGGCACTACTCGGTCTTCTCGTTCCTCCCATTCTCGCCACTCTTCTGGCTCTGGATGAGGTCTTCCCATTCCTCCCCCTAGGAGGTCTGCTTCCCCCAGACGTTCTGCACCGTCTCCGGAGTTGGATGACGTTATCGATGATGAAGGATACGCCAACATAACTGGGTCTCCTGGCTGTTCATATTCGAGTTTGTACTGAGGTCTTTCAACAGTGTTTCAGATCTAGTACAGGGGTAATGTTACGATTCTCTCTTTTCCTTCTCATTCTGTATCAACAATGCATCTCATTTACTCTCCACGGACTTATCTTTTCTTTCTTCTATGATGACACATTCCTCTCACATGTTCTTCCCACCGGCGTCCCGACGGCCTCCACTTACTTAGTCATCATCTCTTCCACCTGTTTCTATCCTTTTCTATGCCTGCCTATATCCAACATATATAAGTCATAGATACTGCTCTAGCGTTTCCCCATGCTTGAGCTCCTTTGTCTTCTTGTACCATGTACAATCTATTTGCTCTTGCCTTGCCCTCCGCTGGTTCCAGCCCAGCTCCCTTGAACCTTTGAACTACTGGTCTCAGCCCACTTCCCTTGACCCTTGTGTGGACACCCCCACAAGGTACCTTTGACCTTTGACCCTCTGTTCTATAAGTCCTCGTTGTACTTTTGACTTGACGCTCTTGTCCCTTGAACATTCAAAGGCTACGCTCATTCCTACCCAGACCAAGCGTAACACCGTCTCAATGTATGTTCATTCTTAGGAATTCATGTGTTTCTCCTAAGTCATGACAGTCCCATTTCTTCATAAATGCTGCCTTAACCTTGTCTATGAAAGGTTTGTTAGGGCCACAGAAGATGGCATCGTCTATGTAGATAATCGCTAGGATGAGCTCTTTGCCTTTGTGATAGATGAATAGGCTAGCATCTGTTTTAAGATGCGTGAAGCCCAGTTCTTTCATGGATTTGTTGAGTTCGTGCCACCAAGCTAGTCTGGCTTGCTTAAGGTGTGTAGTAGTCTCAAGACCTTCCCTTTGAGATGAGGGGGCATAAAGCCTTCAGGGAAGTCCATGTATAGTTCTTCGTCCAGTTTGCCATATAAATAGGCAGATTGGACGTTGAGACCGGTGATGTACCAGTTCTCTATTACTGTGAGGGCAAGCATGCACCACACTGTCTTGAAGTGTACAACAGGAGAGAATATTTGATTGAAATCAATCCCCTCTACTTGGGAGAAGCCTTTGGTGATGAGCTGGGCTTTCTTTCTTCCATCAGTTTTTACATCAAAGATCCATCAATTTTTAATAATCTTTCTATTTGCAGGTCGATCCACGATTTCATAGACCTTACGATCTTTGAGTATCTGTAACTCATCATGGCAGGCTTTACACCAAAGAGTTTGTTCCTCTTGTGGTAATTCACATTGGACTGCTCTATTTCCAGTGGGAAGGCATGGCTGCAGAGGTATGAAACCAATGCGTCTCCCCCTTCCCTGGTTATGCACTCTATGTCATCTTCCGATGGAGTCGGGGACAGAGGCATTCTGTCAGGGACAACGGGTGAATCTGATGGTCCAGCCGGTGTTTCTCCGATGAGTCTGTGCCAATCAGAGGTGTGTTCAATGTCTCAAAGCTGCTTAAGCAGGTCACGGCATTCCCCATATACATTTCCAGGACAGAAGGGGGCGTGGCGCTCACGCTCTGGGCGAGCAGGTGGAGGCAGAGGCAGACGAGGTGAAGGGGTGACCAGAGGTGCCGGTGGAGGTGGCAGCGGTGTAGAGATCCATAGTCCTCTAGGTCGATATCCAGTCATTCCACAATATTCCATGATATCCAGATCCTTTTCTACTTGTCCATCCAATCTGGAACATGTATCCTATCTTTGTCCTTTACTTCCCAAATGTAGTCCGATCCAAATCAACAAAGTCCGGTATTGTATTTTGTCTGTCCGACCCGATTTACATCGGATTAGACACCAAACATGCCAGACTTCAGACTAGCATGTTCAGACTTCATTCCTATAGTCTCGGGACTTAGTCATCACATGTGACATCCCATCCTTGTGTTTGTTTCATCTTCTTATCATTGTCCTTGGTTACCATTAAGTCCGGAGTATGCTCCTGGACTATAAATATCTGTATTTGGATATCCAAATACATCTTTCGCCCAGTTGGTGTTGATCATCTCCTTTTTGTCCATGTCGCCCCAATACGAAGTCTGGTGACCTGCACGAAATCAATATTGTGCTAAGTCAGGACATGAATTCTTAGATTTCCAACCTAATCAATGGTTGGAAAATTCTGATATTTCACTTACAGATAGTCCACTATACTAGCTACCTATCCTCCAAGTTTCATTTTCTCATTCCAAACCCTTCAAGAGATATTCACAAATCTCCTCTGAAGTGCTTTACACTAGTATTTACTACACTAAGAATCGTACACTTTATTAGCCTCCTGTATATAGGAAAGCCCCTATGTAGAATACCTAATCATATAGTGCATTGCTTCATCTGCACAGCTCTAGAGTCACATGTCCTTGCAGCATAGCATTGGATTTGTTTGGCTCAGATTACACAATTATAAGGTTTTGAGGTCTCCTAGGATACACACAGCCTTATACCTGTGCAGAGTTTCTGTTCCTTGTGCACAGCCTCAGAATTGGATGAGTAATCACCAAGACAATATTACCAATCATTCTCTTGGCTAGCCAATCAGATCACTTGTGCTTGGTAAGCTAGAGAGAGGTAGCACAGCCCAGAGGTAGATATATATAGAAACACAGCCTCATGTAATTATGTATATAAGGAGTGGATTTGGTCACCAAGAAGCAGCTTATTATTAGCTCATTAATAGCTCATTTGGAGCTCATTTAGAGAGTGTTTAATACACAGCTCTTTTAGTAGCAATCTAGCTAAAGTAGTTAGATAGCACTAGGCTAGTCTAAGATAAGACTTAGCTAGTCCCCTTTGGTAGCCTGTACTAAGCAGAAAACAGCACTAAATAGATTACCTCATCTTGTTCCCAAGTGGGCAAACACTGCCAACTGTAACCTAAGTAAATCTAGCCTAGAAATACTTGGGAATACTAGCATTAGGAATCACCTGCTATACCTTGTGACTCAGATACACTCCAGTTGCCCAATAGAAAGGTTTATCCAATAACCAATATTGTGTGTGAACTGAGAGACATATCTAGTATTTTCTCACCCCTTAACCACTGGCATAGCCACCACAGATTCCCAGGAATCACCACTGACATTTTAATAGGCATTTTACTACTGTTTTGCCTATAACTCTACCAATACAAGAGATTTTCTTTAGCTTTGTTGGTGTAAAATACATCACAACATAAGCTTCCATTTCGGCTTATAGCCCCTAACACAGCTACAGAACTTGAAGCGCAGTAAAGCTTACAAGTTTCTACAGTTTCTATAGCTAGTACATCTAGCACTATTTACCTAGTTTTTACTAGTCTTTTAGTAGTAGTTATCTTTACTACTCATATTACCTACACTTAGCTAGGAAGAAAGCCAACCCTTTTCCCTAGACAATAGTCGGGAAAGGAAGAACGACCGGGGAGCCAATTGACTAAGTATTCTCACTCACTCAGTAGATTAAATTTCTTTTCTTTTCTTCTGTTTGATCTGGTAGTTAGCGTTGTCTCTATCACCAGCTTATAGTCAGATTGGGCCCAGAGGATTGACTGTATTTAGATTCCCCTAGCCATCTAGCAGTCTAAATCCTGAACAAACGACAACTAGAGCCCACCGCGAGGGGCTGGCTTTATCATTACAACTCTATTGACCACTAGTGTCACACACCATCCACCTATCCACTACTACTAGATAGTAGCCACTTTTTACCCCTATATCTACCATGACTACCACACACTCCTACTTACCAGGACCCAAAAGTAGAGATGCCCCTGACAAGTTCAAGGGTAGCTGTTACGGTCTACTAGGGGGGTACACCTTTTTCATCTTCACTACGCTTACGCCTTTGTTCTCCTTTACTTGTTTCTCTTTAGACTCTATCTCTTACTCTACGGAGTTGTATTCATACTGGAGTTGTCCTCCAGATAGTTTCTCCTTTTATATCTATTTCTTACGTACTCACACAGCACCCCACCTCTGCTCTATATTTAGCCTCTTCCTTTCGCTCCGCTTCTGTATGGGATTCCTTCGGACTTCTGCCCACACGGCGTTCCTCTTTTAGATCACACTGCCACATCCCACAGTTCTGCATCTTCAGGATGGACTATACGGAGCACGGTCGTCCTTCAGACTCCTTTTTCCTTTTTCCTTTTATATTCCTTACCTTACTCACACGGACCAGGGGCCTACCGTATATATACTCTGTACTTTTATCATGTATTTCCCTAAGCTAGTTCTATGCAATATCAGCATAGTTCTAGTGATATTTCCCGAGAGCTCCAGCAGCTAGCACCTGGATATTGGAGACCTGTCAAGCCCACCTCGAGTCTCAGTTCATCTTCTGAGATAGACTGTGGTAGACATCACCCTAGCAGGCTCCTCTACTCATTACCTCATTCTCTGCTTGTTGAACTTGTTCAGATCAAGGTAACTTCACGCTTTGCTCGTCACTAACTGCGCTGTGTGTTACAGTAGCTACCGTGACATCAAGAAGTTCTTTGAATGCTATGAACAACTCTGTAGACAGTGTAACGTCACCTCTGATGCAGACAAATGCAAGAACATTACCACCTACTACAGTAGAGAAGTCAACTGACTCATCTACATACTACCTGAATACAAGAACAGTGATTGGGATGATCTCAAGGAGAAGCTCCTTGAACACTATGATGCTGACAGAGAAGACACCCATTACAATTTGGGAGATCTACAACACGTCACCTAGAAGTATGCCAAGAAGTCTATAAAGTCCCATGGAAGCAATACATACACAAGTACACAGTGATTACAGAATGGCTTAAGGAAGAGGCCATCATTACTGACACAGAGTACGAGACCTACTTCTGGATGGATCTATCCAAGGACATGAAGAACAAGGTGGAAACCCACCTACTAGCTGGAAATGCCAGGAAGGATATATCCAAGCCATTTCCCATCAGGGATATTAGTGGAGTAATGGAAACACTATTCCATAGACAATGCTTTGACGCCAAGAGACCATTGAATCGGTACCACAGTGACAACAACTCAGACTCAGACAGTGGATCTGATTCTGATGATGAGTCAGAAGACTTTGATAATGAATCCAGCTGTGATTCAGACAGTGAGCTTGATTACCATACCCCTAAGCATAAGAAGGATAGGGGCAAGTCCAAGCACAAGTCCAAACATACACACACCCCTAAGATATCTGCTACCCCTAAGAATAAGGACAAAGATGGGTTCAGGACCCCTAAGGAATCCAAGATTACCTCCTCTAGCAAGTCAGACTCTATGGATGAACTAGTTGAGAAGATGAGCAGACTCAGGATCAGTGATCCTGCATATGCAGTAGCTTACTTCAAAGCTATATCCATTAACCCCTTAGTCACACAAGTGTTTAGTAGGCCTGATCAAGGCAATATGTATTTGAACACTACTACTCGACAG
>JBBPRQ010000679.1:0-17654 GCA_038093095.1 Boletus insuetus | reverse complement strand
ACACAAGAAATGGAAACATAATGAGTATTCATGCAAGAGTATTGGTTTCATGAGCATAAAACTCACATCCTGTTAGTATATAAAAACAGAAATAAGTATGAATCTAAGAACATAAACATAAACATTACAAATGGATTACTTACAAGCTGCCAATATGCAAGAGCAGTAAATATAGTTGCAAGGATAGCATCACAGTAGATAGATTAACTTACAGCCTATTAGAATACAAGAAAAAAAAAATAGTGAATATGAATGCAAAACTGATAATAGATTTGGAAAACTTACAGCCTATCATTATGGAATAGATTGAAGTGAGCATGCTTGCATAAACACCAACAACACATATACAGAAACATACACGCTTTCAAAACATAATAAATCATAGCAGTTAGCACAGATGCAAGAATACAAACATAGTAAACAAAATAACCTACAGTCTTCAAGTAGAAAAAAGGGATGATATGTCAATCAACATGAATGCAGATATATCCATAGTGTAAACTGGATAACTTACCACCTACCAAGACAAAGATGAAATAGCATGTAAGCATGAGTGTAAGGACAGCACAGATATAAACTTACATTCTGTCAGCACATAAGGAACAGATTACAAGTGAGCAAACACTTATATCAGAGAGATATATATACTTACACCCTATGGTCATTCAAAGAAAAAAGTGAACATGGATGTAAGGATATCAATAATGCAGACATAAAAACTTACAGCCTGTTAGCATACAAGGCAAGAAATAGCAGTAAGAATGAATGTATAATACCATTACCAGACTTAGTGACTTACAGCCTATTAGCATACAAAAAATAATACAGCAGTGAATATTAGTGTGATATTGCAAATAAAACAACTTACCTCCTAATATATGACAATAAAACAGTAATGAGTATTGGATACAATCATTATCAATCTAATCACTTACAGCCTGATAAAGCACATAATAAAATTTGATTGAATATGGATGGAGATATCAATTCCAGGGATTTCACAACTCACAACCTGCCAACACAAAAAATCAAAAGTAATAAGCATGGAAAGAAAAAAACATCAATGTATATATAAACTTACATTCTGTTAGTACCAGAATAACAGTGAGCATGAATACAAGAACAAATGCACCATACTAATCAAAACTTACACTCTATGTGCATAGATGGAAAGCAGTGAATATGAAGTTAAGATATCCAGAACAAGTATGAAAGCTTACAGCCTATTGGTACAGAAGGCATAAAATAGATTAAGCATGGATGCAGGAACATCATCACTTGGCAACTTACAACCTATTGACACACAAAGCATGATGTAGTTAGTGGTAAGTTGACTAATACCATAGATAGAGTGGACTTACATCCTATAAGAACACCAATGATGGCATAAATACAAATGTGGATGCAAGTATACCATGCCATAGGTGCAAAGACTCACAGCCTATCAGCACAGAACAAATGAGCATAATTCCAAGAATATCAGTAAAACAAATTTTACAACTTACAACCTATTAGCACACAGATAATAAATAACCATGAATACAGCATCACAGACACAAAACTTACATCCTATCAACATTTCACAAGTAATGTGGAAGTGAGCATGGATCCCAATACACAACCACCATAGATAGAGCACATACATCCTGTTATTACACAAGAAAAACATAGTAATCAGAATAAACATAAGTGAATTAGATCACAGAAATAGAAACTTACAGCCTATTCATACACAAGGCATGGCACAGCAGTGAATTAGCATGAAGTATCAATATACCAGAATTGAAAACTTACAAGCTGTCAGCACATAATGAATGAATGACAGTAAGCATGAATATATGGACACCACAGAGATAGAAACTTACATCCTATTAGCACACAGTAGACAAAATATCAGTGAGAATGCATGCATGGACTCCAATACTATAGAAACAATCTTACAACCTGGGAATATATAATTGTAATAAGCATGAAACCATGCAAACTAACACCACAGATAGTGACTTACAGCCTGTTAATATACAAAGAATAAAATTGCAGTGAACATAGATTTAGTGATTCCACTACCATGGATTTGGTGACTTACAGCCTATGAAGGAATGAAACAGGAGTGAGTATGAATGCATAAACCATAACCATGACCATAAAAACTTACACCCTATCAGTACACACAGAATGATATATAGTAAGAATGGCTACAAGGATGTCAACACCACAGATGCAACTTACAGCCTATCAGTACACAAAAAATAAGACAATAGTGAGTATATGATCAGTACCATAGGCACAGTCTTACAATCTGTTAGCATGCAGTTAAAATGAGCATACATCAACCAATTTTACAACCACAGTAACTTACTCTCTGTTGGTATAGCATCAATGCAACAGCCATGAGCAATGCACACACCTTGCAAACAACATAGAACTTACATGCTGTAACCACACAATGAGCAAAACCATAAATCTGCCAATAACATTGACTTTAGAGCTTACCAGCTATTAATATCCAAGAATTGGAATAGCAGTGAGGATGAGTGCCAGAATGTCCAGGTTCTAGACTAAGCAACTTACAAACTATTATAAAGGGGGGGAAATGAACCAATTGTTAGCATGTATGCCAAAATACCAAAACCATAGACTTGGCAACTCACAGCCTGTTAGCAGATATGCAGTAAATGGGAGTAAGCAAGAATGGAAAGGTATCAATTCCACAGTTTTGGCAACTCACAGCCTGTTGACAAGTAAGACAAATAACAGTGAACATTGCATAACACTAGAACTCTAGGCACATTTACTCACAACCTTTAAGCATCAAACCAATAGAATAGCTGTTAGCTCATATGTCATCTGTATCACATAGCACATATCTTACCTACAAAAATTAATATTCACTTTGTAAGCATTTGCCACATATAATTTCCACACTTACATAAACATGTGGAAACCACTGTGCCAAGTCTCTTTGGATCTTCCAAACATCTCCTTGCTGAAGATGTATGTTTCCATCTTTCAATCTCTTATGCAAGGTTCTAAGAAGAATTGATCAGGATGTACTCAAGGCCACAGTATCACATATGACTTTCCTTTTGACTGCATAGTTGACAGAAAGCTCCAGGTTGACTTGTTGAGCAGAAACCAGCAGTGTCTCCAATACATCATCACCCAATGCCTCTGCAGTGCAGCTAATGAGTGCAGTACAGTCTGCTTCTTCTTTATCCATCCCTTCAACCACTGTTCATCTAACCTGTGTATGAGAAATAATTGTCCACTCACCACCCATGCACACGAAGTTCTTGGGAGGATACTTTCTGACCCGAAGCATGCCAGGATAATCCCTATGCCTGAACATCCGTCCTGCATGCTTGGGAGCCCTGGCTGTTGCCTCTCGAATTCCCATCCCTTGCCCTCGAAGCTCACCAAAGGCAACTGCATGCAGTGCATCAAATTTGGTGAAGATGGCAATCACTGGCACTGACAACAACCTCAGCACCAGCCTAAATCGGAGAGTCATCTTACCTCTTCCAGTACCACACTTTGAGAAGAAGACCTCCTCTGCCACAGTAATTGGTCTCGCATGTTCATTCATTGGGATGCAATACCTATGACGATCAATGATGAGAAAACGCCAAACAATAGTGCTACATGGACTTGAACCATATAGCGTGCAATCGATCTTCCAGTTCCTGATTTTCTGCACGTTTCGCAATGAACCTCCGGACCCTCTTGAGTTCGTCCTCGCCACCGGCCTCGAAACCGCGCGAATCATGGAAGACAAAGCGGTCATTGCTTTTGAACGAAATTTCATGCTCGATGTCATGCTCGCCACGCTATAAATTCTCGTCAGAAATAACTTGCATTGATGATATTTGGATACTCACACTTTCGGTTCCCTTCACATCAATCTTGACCTGAAAAGATCGGTCAGTAGATAAAGGTCTATGTACGACAATGTAGTTCTGCACTTACCTTTCTACCACTCCGATCGCAAACGATAGGGGATTCGGTAGTCTTACAAACTCTCTGGAGGAGCGTAGTTTTGCCTGCGTTGGCTCGCCCGATGACGAGAATTCGGAATCGTGGGAACCTATCCCTGACAGCAGCAGCGCGGGCCGACATGACTGGAGTACGACGGATGTCAATCAAAGATGATCTTGAAGATGTGCGGGGGGATGGATAAGCAAAGCGAGAGGGAAAGCTGGCGGCTGGACGCAGGATGCTGTGGGCACAGCGTTCACCATGCCTCGGCTCTCACCGCCGAGGCGATGACAACGTAAACACAATTGTCCAAATTGATCCAGGACAGGCGGCCCGCCCTATCTGCACATAGCCCCATCAGGATATATGAGATCGGCTCACACCAGAAGTCGAGATACGTGCCGTCTTTGGACTTAGCGAGCCATACTCCCAAATTTGATATCTGGCCTGGAGACCAAGAGACCTGTGCGGCTCCAAGTACAAGTTGCCTCACAGTTGTGCGCGTTTGATAAGGAGAACGAAGGCTAGACTCACCCAGTCCGACTCGGAATCCCGCTTCCTGTTAACCCTAAGATGTGCTAGCCGCCATAGCGTAAAAACTTTGATGCCTCGTGTAACCCGTTTGGTGAACTGTTATCAACGAGGTCTGGACAAACTTAGGTATTGAGAGCGCCGATGCCATCATGTCAGTGCTGGCATGACATGAGGGGAGGTAGTTCATGATCAGGTAAAGGGGTATGTACCTTTTTTCGTACCATCGAAACACCAGCGAAATGGCCAGGTCCAGGACGATTGTGACACTAAGACTTCTACTTGTGCGGCTCCCGAAAGCCTGGAGGCTGGGAGATCCCATGCGTTAGTAGCGCCACTGAGTTCATCACATAGTGGAGTCATCCATTTTTAACTGGAGTTGTGGTGTTGTATCTCAACCGCGTTGAATTCACATTCGCTTGGATGCTCTCGACACAACCAACTGACGCTCGCAGGACTACGGTGAGCTCCATGTTTGCAGCTAAAGGCACAATCCATCAGATGTCAATAGTCCCTTCCGGTAAGACACGATCTTCCTGTACGTCTCCCTTGCATGTAATCGCTCAAGGTATCACCTACCTTCCCATTTGCAGACCCGGCCAAGCGCGATGAGCGACAATTCTGCACAGGATCGTCCCCCAGTGCAAGTCACTGGTGACAATCACGGACATGTCATGTACGCCATCGTCAACTCTCCAGGGTCCGCGTACAAGTACAGCACTCATCCAGAGGTGGTTTACCATGGTGGGATCGAGAACACGGCATTTGGCCTCGAGCTGGTGTAACTAGTCCATACATGAACGTCGCTATGTACATCATCCCAAGTGTGGGTCACCTGAGCAACAGCAGCACCATAACCACGTTCACAATTATTATTTATGATGTAAACTGGGTGGTTGTAAGATGGGTTGGGAGAAAAGACACTCCAAGGAAATGGCAGTTGCGAACCGGGAGGTCACGGTAGCATAGATAGTGGCTATGAACAACAGACGGAATGGGATTGAAATTTGGGTACGTTCGCCTAACGAGCGACGACGAATACGCAGCGCTTTGGACCCCTCGACGTCCAAACGATCTAGATGATTGGTTAGTATCACTATGGCGGTTGTATGAGGCAGAAGTGGTCATGCATTTAAGAACCTATTTACTGCCTCGCAACAGATAACGGTGATAACTCATCTGGTGCCCGATCCAGACATGAGCAGGGATACCAAGGAGAGAAATCTTGCCCCATCGTATCGCAGACAAGCGAGAACCGGAACATGCCGAAGGCGTTACGCCCGCTAGCTTGGATGGATCACAGGACTATTATAAGTTACATACAGCGCATGGCTTCCTGTACGACGTGTAGGCCACGCACTCTGGATCATCCAGTGGTGGGCGTTCAACGAAGTTTCAACCCACACCACGCCCACAGTGTCAGGGTTTTTCCATCATCACTCGTCTTTTAACACACATACCCTTGACCATACCGGTCAGACCTGGCTAACATGTCCACACCAAGCACCCGCACCCCATTTATCCGTGTTACAGGCAAGTCACTCCAGCACCGATTGTAGTGCTAACTCTCAGTCACTCCATCCAACCAGCCGTCACCGTCTCCGCAGAGTCTCCCAATCAGCCGAACCGTCTAGCCTCAGGAGAACTTCGTATCGGGCCCCGCCGACATAAGCTGATTTGTGACGAGGATGGGTCACTGCGCCAAGAATTCCCGAATGTGGTGTATGTCTTTCGCCTATTCTCCTCTTACTTCTATCTCACTTCGTGCAGCGAACTCTCCCCGGTATCTCAAATAACATTACACTACAAGAGCTCCTGGTTGTCGGGGACGAAAAATCGAATGATAAATACCCAAAGCCTCTTTGCAAATTTAGCAAGGGCTCCGACACAAGGTGATTTCCTTTGCCGACTTTACTCATGGTCACCGTAGGAATGTTTGGACAGGTCTATCAGTGGTTCAAGATGGCATTCGGGTTACGTTCAGCTACCAGGCTACTGCAACCGTCTTTTCTACACCTCGGGCTACTCAGACTGTCCCCCCTACAGCCCAGACTTCCGGGAATTTATCCCCCACGACACAGACCATTCTTGAAGATTGTCCCAGGTAAGTACGATGCTGTGATCCCGCCATATCCACTCAACCGATGCTTTGATTCAAGATTCCGCATCTTGGTTATAGGCAAGGTAAGAGTATAGTCACCATCTATCAGTCGTTTGCTCAACACCCCACCACCACCACCATCAGAGCGGCGTTGGAAAGTCCAGTCTGATCAACACCGCTTTTGGGATCCACAAAGCGGTAAACCTCTCAAGTGATTTGTTCGCTATGTATGTCCCTCACTAGCCTTCCACCAGTGTGCCGCCAATTTCATGCGCGGAAAAGCCGATATTGAAGAGGGACTTGAGTCACCTGTCAATGAACGGTTCATCCTTCATGATTCCCTTGGCTTCGAGCCGGGAGATAAGGATAACTATAATACTGTCAAGGACTTCATCCGAAACAGGCAAACCGGCCCACTTAAAGACCAACTGCACGCAGTTTGGTAAAACGCCGTTTTCTGCGGTTTGATGATGATGTGCTTAGATATTTCCCTCCAGGTTCTGCGTTCAGATTCCTCGGGCAGGCGGACGGCTACTGGAGATAGCTGCTGAAGATTTCTTTCGAACAAAGAAGAAAACCATGGGTACCAGTCTGTATCTCATTTCGTTATCCCAGTGTCCTTGTTCAAGTCCGCTACAGTACCACTCATCGTGGTGTACACGATGCTTGACTCGCTTGTGGATGAGATGACGATGCAGTTGGCGATGTCTTCTCATAGCGAACTTGATGACGAAAGCCTCACAAGGAACGCCTGCCTAAAAGCAGCGTCCAGCGTCAGAGAACGGCATAAGGAGATTACTCGACTCGCAGGAGACCTTCCATATGCAATTATTTCGAGTGAGCTTGTTGACACCTGATTTCAATTCATCTCTCATGTGACAATAAACCTCGACAGCCAGAGAAAATTACAGGTACACGCTCCAAACCTTAGTCGAGTTGACCCATCAACAAGTCGGGATACGTGACACGCCTGGGGCACAGATCACATCAGTAGTAACGCTGATGGCACAGAGAGTTGCTCCTCATCTGAAAATCCAAGGGTCCATCGAGTAAGGCTTGCCTTCGGATGTTTGGGTTATCACCTCACTTCTGCACAGTATCGGGAGGCAAAGTTCGGTCTTCAATTAGGACGGCAGGCAACCATTGACCTTTTGGTTCCAGGATACTGGAAAGCCTTGAGGACCAGCCCCGACTTTATGGGACACACTATTTGGGACTGTATTTCTGTTATCCATGCTGATATTGTTGCTGTCTGGAATTTCAACGATCCGGCTTGTGTATGTGATGTCCGCTACTATCAGCATATAGCTCACCGACGACATGTGCACAGCACCTGCTAGACAATAAGTTCAAGGAGCTTGTTATCAAAATGGTGCAAGAAATGCAGACGCGTTCCGTGCCCAACCCCAATAGAATCCTGTAAGTTTTTGTGTTCGTGACACCTCCACGCTCATATGTATTCCTTGTTAGTGCTTTGGGTGGTGGTTCACTTGTAGCCGCCGCTTCTGGCTTCCTGGCGGCCATATCGAACCCTGCAGCTCCGATTGTTCTCCCCATCGTTGCAGGTGTGGCTGCTGCTGTTTGGATCTATGATATCTACCAGAACGTGTACGTTGGGACATCTCCCTACGAATATCCTTAATAACTCTCAGCGTATCAGGAAAAACGTACAGAAGATATTCATGGCATTCATCGTTGATCTGACTCACATCATGGAGACGCTCTTTATTCTTACTGGTCGCGATCACAAGAAGCTCACCCGCCGCGCTATCAAGCTCGCTTATAGCACTTATCACGAGTCGGGTGTGATGAATCAAGCTCACACTGACATCCAAGGATACAGAGACCGTGTCGGACGGGACGGAACGTTGGAGTTGATCGAATCTCTGATCAAGCCTGAGCGGAGCGGTGATTTGAGTGTAAAGGATTACTTTGCAGAAATCAGCAAGTTGGATATACAGAAGCTGAATTTGGACCAGGAAGAGGAATGGTGATTCTTCTTAACCATCTAATGCGTTGAGATAAGTATGTCTTACTAGTACTTTGGGAGCAATCGATCAACTTTTCGCTGTTGGGCAAAAGTATAAGTTATCACAAAGGGCTGCCCCGACGACGGGGGCCGATTAGCCGGGCATCCGTTGTACTTCCAACGAGGACCATCCTACTCTTCAACTCTTGGCCTCGCCTTCGCGTTGTTCAATGCACAGCAGATCCGGTAGATTTACCTCCGACGCCAAACGCTGGTAACGTGACCAAGACCGCAACACAAGGTGTCGGTATTAATGCGATTGGCTGCAGGGGGCTACCAAATCTGGCCTTTCGTCCTGATAGGACTCAGGGCTTCAAACCGTAATACAGTACCGCCCACAACCAGGTCCGTACTCTGTTCGATAAGCTGTGTATTCTCGTTCCTGAGGTCTGATGCGCCGAGTTTCGGCCCTGAAGCTTGAAGTTTCTTACCCCAGAGCTACGAACGTCAAGCTGGAAGACGCCGTGACCGTGACTGCTAGTTCCTCCTCAATGAGATTACTGCCAGTGGTTCGCACAAACGACTGCTTCATCAAGAACTGGCGAGACTCGTTCGCTTGCTGCCTGGCTTTCTCGGAGGGAAGATCTGAAACATCCTACAGCATATGGCTATGTGTCCAAGCGTCTACAACCTGGAAAACGTGATGCTGTGCTCGTACATCGCCTAACGCTGTACTAGGTGAGGTTCCTCACCGCGAGTCCCGCGGCAGGTTCATCGATAAACACTGTGGGTACAACGACTGAGTAATTGAATAAGAAGTAGTACTGCGTGTGTCTGCAGTCATCTGGGCATTGCCACGTCGTGAGTTCGGATTTATCAAGTACCGTGCATGTAGCTGATTGCATTGGTTCCGGTCCTAACGTAAGGAGTCCACCGAGCATTATCCAGTTGAAAGCGACAATATATAAATATGCACATCCTTCCTTCTCTGCATAATGTCTTCCACGACCCCGCTCTTGCTAAATGGCACCTACATTATTCTATCTGCTTGGTCAGGGAGCTGTGTCACATTCACGGACAACATATCTTCCCCCCAAATCCAGACCTGTAATGTCAACTCATTGCAACAACAGGTGAGAAATCAGTCCATTCCATCACAACCGTTGGAACCACTCACTCTGCAGCCTCGCCTTGTTTCCACAAGTGGGAACTGCAGTCGTTGAGCAATGTCACCTATTCGATCAGAAGCCTCGCATATGACACGTACATCGCTGCTATCAGTCCCATTCAACAATTTTCAAATCTGCAGCCAAGTCAAGCATCGTTTACCTGGTATATCAACACAAGCCACAACTTATTCGCGTTAGTAACCTGATATTTGCATTTCTCGAAAGAGTTTTGATGACGCACCAGATTTGCGGCCGACAGTACATTTTCACTTGGATGGGATATACGAGATATCACTGAGAGCAACCCGGTGAGTTCAATTGTATATCCTGTACCTCTTTGTTGAATGGCTGTGATCCAGCTGAACCTAAACTCGTGCTGCAATAATTCTGGCAATGGGTGGTTCATTGTTGGCGCACCAGTCTCGACTACCAGCGGGTCCGATGCGGACAAAGCCTGGAAGATTGTTGCTTTAGTACTCATCGGCTTGTTTGGGCTACTAATTCTGGTTGACTTTGTTCGGATCGTCCTGCGCCGGCGCCGGCGGCGCGCCGACGAGGCACCCATCATTATACATCCTCCACCTTCTCCTGTGTATACGGACCAGGGTAGTTATAGTCACAGGCAGTTGTGATGTTTTTAAATTTGAGTCGTGTCAAGCGGCGTAGGGAGCAAATGCTGATGATTGTGAAGCCAATACTGCGATCTGTAACTCCGGACTTTTTTTACCTCGTCTTTTGGCAAGAGCTGCGGTCAGAGCATTCGCGTCATCCACTGTCTGAGCTACCAAACACTCGACATGTTAATGAATGTTAACTTCGACTTGTTAAGGGCCTTGACTCGGAGATTTTTTCCCAAGTTGGAAATTCCAGCGCGAAGGACACGACAAATAGCATGCGAAAACCGCGCTTGACTCAAAGCACTGACATTATCCCTGCGACACATGACATAAACCACTGCACAATCGCGCAGTCATTTGAGCCAAAAAGACTTGATTCACGGGTTTTCGAGAACGTACGTTCACCCCAGTTACGAGGAAAGACTGACGAAAAGCACTCGATGACCCAGACCGAAGAGCCTTCGAGGAGATTGTTCAGCATGCGGTGGTAGGGAAGATTTCATGAAGACAGTCATAACTGAGACGGTGAGGAACGGACGACCTGGCTCGTTTGGCTTTCGTCCGTTGTTCTACTACAGCTCCGGTTTGCTTTTCGGTCCATTCAAAAGCTGACGTTTCGGGGGCGTGTGCCAATGGATAGTCATACTCTCATGATCAGGCTATGATACTGGGGTCATTCTGGTGCACTCGTGACAATTAAATGCGGTCTAGGGCCACCTGTCCTCTCGAATCGGCAGAAGGTCAGGGTTTATGGATGTCGTTCTTGTGTTATTGTCTGACGTTTTTCACTACACAACTGTACAGGAATGTATTGCTTCGGCGACGACATTAGTGGGTGGTCTCGTCGCAGGTGCCATATCAGATTGGACAGGTCGCCGTCTCGTCCTCGGTATTCCAGATACATCTTCATCAGTGGCGCTAGCAGTCTGCCATACCGTATGGAGAATGGTGAGCTTCCCTCGTTTCGTTCCTTCCCTTCTCACGCACAATGATGATCCATGTCCCACGTAGATTGGAGACCGCTTCTTGATTGGAATTGGCGTCGGCCTCGCGTCTTGCATCGCCCCACTCTACATCCAAGGACTCCCCCCAACGCTACTCTGAGGAAGAATGGTCGTCCTCAACATGGCAATGATCACCCTGGACGAGCCATTGCGTATAGAACTGATGCTGGTTTTGCTAACATGAACAGCGTTTGGCGGTGGATGGTTGGACTGAGCCCGGTGCCCGCTGGGCTGAAACTCGCGCTGTTGGTGTTCCTGCCTGCATTTCGTGAGTGTTTTGGATCTCGCAGTAGATCAATGACCAATGATCGTGGACTTGTCAGGACAGCGCAGATTCTAGTGCGGAGAGGGGGTAACGAAGCCGTTTATAGGATACTCGCTCGCGTGTACGTGACGGCTATCCGCAACGAGACAAGTGCAAGGTAAACGAGCTAACGAAGTGTGTTGCACTCGGAGTTGACCCTTTATACCTTGTCTTAGCTAGGCGTCCTCATGGCATGCGACCGACCGACAAAGCGTCGCGGTCGCCAGCTCGACCACCTTTTTGCAATCAGTCGGTTCAATGCTCTGGACTCCCATCGTCGTGCGATGGACAAGTTTTTTAAACCTTCATTCCAACAAACTTGTGGATATACTGCGTTATCCAAGGCCCAGCTGATCCAGCACCCCTTCTGGTTCGATCTCTTGGGTTATGGGTTGTCATTGACCGGCGCTTAACTCACCGTTTCAGAAATACAACCCGCCTCGGACAAGGTTTGATCTTCTGACTGACACCCATTCCTGTAATCCTGATGCCTGGCCAATACTTCAAGTCAAGACCCGATAAACACGGTATTTCGGCATGCGCTGTAGGCAATCTATCCTCAGGGCTTCTAACCTTAGCTGGGAAGACCGCCCATGACCGTACTCCGCTCGGTAAGCTGTGTATTCTCGTTCCTATGGCCTGATGCGCCACTGGCACGTTCCGCCCCTTGGAGCTTGAAGATTCTTACCCATAGCCACGAAGTTGAAAAATAGACTGTGCTTGTTAGTTCCTTTCTAACGTGATCACTTGTTCGCACAAACGGGTGTCACATAAAGGCTGGTGAAGCTTATCCGTCTGCTGCCTTGGTTTCTCAGAGGGAAGAGCTGAATCACTTACTACGGCATATGATTATGAATCTAAATGTCTATGAAACGTTAAGTGAGGTCCCACGGTATGTACAGCAACCGAGTAGGTCCCAAGCAATACTGTTGCAGTACTGCAATAACTTTTGGCATACATATCTGTCTGTGTCCTCAGTGAGTTCGGCTGTGTTATCAAGGAGCGCTACACGTGCTTGTAAGGGTAAGTGTTTCCAGCTTGCTGACAACAGTTCACGTAATTCCTATATATTGGATATCATCCAATCAAAAATCAGTGAGGTCAATATATAAGTATGCGCACCCTTGCTTCTCTGCATCGATGTCGGTCACGACCCCACTCTTGCCAAATGGCTCTTATGCTATTCTATCTGCTTGGCTAGGGAGCTGCGTTACATCCACGGACAACATATCTTCTCCCCAGGTTCAGAGCTGTGATGTCAGCTCTCCGCAACAACAGGTATGAAAAATGCATCCCGTCACAACCGCTGGAACCACTCACCCCGCAGTCTCGTCCTGTTTCCACAAGTGGGAATTGCAGTCGTTGAGCGATGTCACCTATTCGATCAGAAACCTTGCGTACGACACGTACATAGCTGCGTCCAGTCCTGTTCAGCAACTTGCATATCTGCGTGCCAGTCAAACGCCGTACACGTGGTATATCAACGCAAGTCAAAATTCCTTTGCGTCAGTAACTGACTTCTTACTTTCTCTCGAAGGTGTTTTTGATGACATACCAGATTTGCACCTGATAACACATTTTCACTAGGATGGAATATACGAAACATCACAGAGGCCGACCCGGTGGGTTCAACTACAGAATTGGATCTCTCCGCTTGTTGAACGTGATCCAGCTGTTCTTAAACCCGTGCTGCAATAACTCCGGCAATGAGTGGTTCCTTATCAACACTCCCAACCCGCCTAGAGAGCCCGAATCGCACCGAGCCTGGAGGACTGCTGCTCGCGTATTCATTGGCCTGTTTACACTACTATTTCTGGTTCAGTTTGTTCGGATCATCC
The DNA here is from genome assembly GCA_038093095.1 of Boletus insuetus. NCBI lineage: Eukaryota > Fungi > Basidiomycota > Agaricomycetes > Boletales > Boletaceae > Boletus > Boletus insuetus. Next base: position 4,146 of record JBBPRQ010000679.1, on the reverse strand, counting down.
GGTCATGTAGGCGAAGGTGAAGGCTGATGAGTCTCCGGGAATCAGAATTTCTCGGTGTGCGCGAGTAGTGAACGAGCCGGCGAAGTGTCTTGCACTTCGGGTTGACCGTTTGGTGTATTATCACTTAGCTGTGCGTCCTCTTGTATGTTTTTGTCTCACCGAGTCATTGCACTAGGCTCGTCAGTGTCAGTCTTTTGAAAATTGTGGAATCACCCACTGGAGGAGACGCTGGGAGGGCGCATCTGATCGCTTTGTTCATCAAATTATGATACGTATACATGCTGTAAAAACATGCCGGGAATCCTGCACTGCTCATGTAAGGTTCATCGATAAGCGCTGTGAAGGATGACGATACTAAGTCTGTGCCTTCCTCGCTTCTTCTGCGTAATGTCTGCAACGACCCAGCTCGTTCCAGATGGCATTTACACTATGTTGTCTGCTTGGTCAGGGAATTGTGTCACATTCACGGATGATACGTCTTCTCCCCGGCTCCAGAACTGCGATGTCAACTCTTCGCAACAACAGGTTAGATATGAATGCACTCTATCGTCACGGAACTACTCATCCCTCACTGCTTGTTCCTACAAGTGGGAATTGCAGGTATCGAACAATGACACTTATTCGATCAAAAACATCGCATACAGCACATACATTGCCCCTATCATTCCTGTTCAACAGTTTTCACATTTGCAGCAGAGTCTAGCACCGTATACATGGTATCTCAACAACGCAAGTCAATATATATATACGTTGGTAACCTGCTTCCTTCTTCATAGCAGAGTTTTGATGACGACATACTAGACTTGCCCCAGACAACACGTTTTCGCTCGGATGGGATCTTCAAAATATCATTGAGGGCAACCCGGTGAGTTCAACCCCATATATTGAGCCTCTGTGTTGAATGAACGCGATCCAGCTGTCCTTAAACCTGTGCTGTAATGATTCTGGCAATCAGTGGTTCCTTGTCAAACTACCAAACCCGCCAGTTGAGTCTGAATCAGATCGATCTTGGAGGATTGCTGGCTACATACTTGTTGGCCTGTTTGGGCTACTACTTCTGGTTGACTGTCTTTGGTGCTTCGAGCGTCGGAACCGCAGGGAAAGAGGCTGAATTCGATAACCTTACCCAATACCTTGGATGAATGTTGGGGCTACGATTAATTTTGATTAGCTTCCTGTAGTAGCTACAAGTACGTCTGACGGCGATTTTTCTTGATGGTGCTCACTGCTGTCGAGTTGGAGCATCGCAGCCGTGCCAAGTTATCCTGACCAAAGTTCGGTTCGGTGCTTCAATTTCAAAGCTTCAAAAGTTCACGACTCCCGCTTACGCTTGGCTAGCAACTAGGCAATACCGTGACCACCTGAGTCTGACGTTACCCGGGCCTACTCGCTTTATCTCTCATATGCTGCATTCCCGTTGGCACCTGACACCTACTGTCCAAGCTGCCAAGTTGGCATACAAGTTACAACACACTCGTCTCACTGCATTAGTGGGTGTTCTTTGACATATTCATAAAACCAAAAAATTTACCGCGGTGACTTCAAGGGTATCACCCCATTGGACAGCTGACCACTAGCATGTGAAGCCACGTTTTGATGGACCGGCACGAGAAGTATGGATATTCCTGGCGTGCGTGATATAAACTGCTCAATCGCAATCGCAATCGCCCGGACCGAATTGGCTTGAACCACTGTGTTCCGGACGACTCGTGACTGGTTTCAACCATGCCATCGCAGATGGTCCTCAAAGTCGAGAACGAACGTTCATCCCAGTCGCCAGGATACCCCGACGAAAAGCACTCGGCGCATGACGACGACCCAGGCCGAGTAGCCTTTGAGGAGATTGTTCAGTGTGCAGCGGTAGGTGAGATTTCAGAATATGCAGTCACGATCGAGGGGGAGGAACGGACGACCTGGTTCGTCTGGCTTCTCGTCTGTTGTTGTACCATCTCCGGTTTACTTTTTGGTCAGTTCAAAAACCGGTGTGTTTGGTGGCGTGTGCTAAGGGCTTGTCATACTCTCAGGCTATGACACCGGCGTCATCTCTGGTGCACTCGTGACGATCAAGGGCGATTTGGGCCCACCTGTCCTCTCGAATGGGCAAAAGGTCAGAGTTTATGGATGTCATTTTTATGTTATTGGGCTTTTCTGACGTTTTTCGCTACATTACTATACAGGAATTCATTACTTCGGCGACGACGTTGGGTGCCCTACTGGGTGGTCTTGTTGCGGGTGCCATGTCAGACTGGACAGGTCGCCGGCTCGTCCTTGGCATTGCAGATGTCATCTTCATCGGCGGTGCCATTGGTCAAGCTGTCTGCCATACCGTATGGAGCATGGTGAACTTCCCTCGCTTCTTCCCGTCTCACACACAATGATGATCCATGTTTTCGTCGTAGGTTGGAGGCCGCTTCCTGATCGGAATCGGTGTCGGCCTCGCATCTTGCATTGCCCCACTCTACATCCAAGAACTCTCCCCTACGCGACTCCGAGGCAGAATGGTTGTCCTCAATGTTGTCATGATTACCTTTGGACAAGTGATTGCGTATGGGATCGACGCTGGTTTTGCTAACGTGAACGGGGGTTGGCGGTGGATGGTCGGGCTGAGTGCGGTGCCCGCTGGGTTACAACTCGCTGTGTTGGCATTTCTACCTGAATCACGTGGGTGTTTTGTATGTCGTAGCGGATCATTTACATCGCGCTGACCCATGGATGTGGACAGCGCGTATTCTGGTGCGAAGAGGAAGCATGGAAGCCGCTTATAGGGTACTTGCTCGCGTGTACGGGACAGCTACCCCGGAACAAGTCGAGCGCAAGGTAAGCGAGCCAGCGAATTGTATTGCATCCGGAGTTGATCGTTTGATTTCTAGCTAAGCGTCCTGCATGCGACCGTACGACAAAGCATTGAGATCGTCAACTCGACCACCTTTTGGCAACGACTCGGTTCAATGCTCTGGATTCCAGCCAACCGTCGTGCATTGAGTATGTTTTTTGGACCTTCACTGCGTTCGTTTGGTTCTGGACTTAACCCACGTCACATTCCACAGTCGTTGCTTGCGGCATGCAAGCGTTTCAACAACTATGTGGATTCAATACTCTCATATATTATTCGGCGTCACTTTTTCAGGAGATCGGGTTTAATCAACCGACGGCAGTCGGGCTCATCATTTCTGGGACCAACTTTGGGTTTACGCTGATTGCGCTCAAGTTTGTTTTTGGAGCTCGAACCTTGAAATGACCATGCTCATGGTACATTTTAGGTGGATCGATATCATAGGTCGGAGACGGATCATGTTGTACTCCGCCCCTGGGATGATCGTCGGGTTGACTTTGGCCGCTGTTGCATTCCATTGTGCGTGTTCATGTTCACGCTGTGCTCGGACGCTTGCCTGTGTTGACATGCTGCTCTCTTTCCCTAGTCTTGACCAAGCACACGGGTAACGTGCTCGTCACAGGCGAACACTATTCACAAACGTGGTCTGTCGTCCTGTTGCTATCCATGATCATCTTTGTCGCATCGTATGCGAGTGGACTAGGGAACGTGCCTTGGCAGCAAGGTGAACTCTTTGGGTTGGAAGGTGTGTACATGACGACGTTTCTCTCTGCGACGCAGCCCATTTTATCTCATCCGCGCTCTCCGCGGATCCGTTTTAAATCTGTCTCACACCACCTTCTTTCCAGTTCGCGGCATCGGAACCTCCCTCGCGACGGCCTCCAACTGGAGTGCCAACCTCATTATCAACTCGACGTACCTCACGCTCATGGCCGAGATTACGCCGTCGGGAGCATTTGGATTCTACGCCGGACTCTGTCTGCTGGGATACATCTTTTGTGTGTGTTGTTTCCCAGAGACGGCCGGGCTGAGTTTGGAGGAGGTGAGGTGGGTGTTTGAAGATGGGTTTGGGATTCGGCGGAGTAAGGAATTGAGAGAGAAGAAGCGGGCGTTGAAGGAAGGAATGGTGGAAGGAGGAAAGCTGGACAGGGCTCAAGAAATGGGAAAGGAAAAGGTATGAGGGAGAACATCAGGAAAACGCTCCCGCCATAATCTTTTCTAATAGACACATAATGGCGTGTGAAGTATGCATAGGCCGACATATTTACGGCTAATCTGAGGGTTCAATTGCGTTCGAGTAGTCGTAAAGATAG